>VDFB02051588.1:0-21731 GCA_007258455.2 Sequoia sempervirens | reverse complement strand
TATGTTTGTAATCTTTATTACTATAATACAAAGTGACTTCTCTTGGTGTGGTGGGTTTTTCTCCCGTAAGGGTTTTTCGACGTATATATGGTGTTCATATGTGTTTGTCTATTTCTCTATTTTAGTAATCTCTTTCTAGTGCATCTTAATTGGATTGTAATTGTAAAATTTAAAAGGTATCTCTACATTCTTCCCTTAAGGTTTTGACGTTTGGAGAGTTGCTTCCACATCTAGCTTTACTTACATTTTGTGTTCAAAAGCAGATTCCTTTGTTTTTGTTTGACCATTTTGTGTTGAAATTGAAGGTCATCACCACCTTGATTGCATCAATATGTTAGATATGGAACAACCAATTTGTACTATGTGTGGTCAAGTCTATGATTCTAGGATGCTTCCAATAATGCATATTTTACAACAAGCCATGTAAATAATTTGGAGTAATGTGCAATTCTAATCATATTGTGACTTATTCACCTCTATTATGATTCCTAATTTTAGATTACATCTTCCCATTCCATCATACATTTTTTATATTAATTCAAGTTGAATAAAAATAATAGGCCACAATTTAAAAAAAGGGATAAAATCAAGGAAAATAAACTTAGTTGTATTAGAATAAGAGAATACAACATAGATACCAAATACCTAATATGCTCCCCTAGGTTAAATTGAAAATATTAGAAGTAGGATTTAGAGAATTCCATCATATACTTTGTGTTTTGAATTTATATTTACTTTGTAGATGTTACTTCCACACTTTTAGTGTTATCTTTAGTTTCTCTATGGATAATTAAGCGATTTAAGTTCTTTATAAAAAAATTTACATAATAGTATAGAATTAAAGAGTGTAGGAGAGGGGGACCAACCACGTTAAGGCTCCAGGCCATGGAGATCCGAGAACGAAGGGATTCCCTAACTGACCTCACTCTAATAGTTTTTTTGGGATGGGGATCAAGAATGAAGAGAAATCTCAAGTGCTTCTATAACTATACAAACCCGAAAGTCTGGTTGGGGCTAGATGAGCTGGTTTTTGGAGTCCAAACTACACCTTAAATAACTCTTTGTTTGAGGACAACAATGCAGTGTGCTAGCATCCGTATAGTCAAAAAACACAAATTACAATAAGAAATGCAAAAAGCCTACTGAATAGCCTAGCTAATTGATTTTAACTAAAAGAAAAAAATGATAAAGTATAAAAAATAAAGGAAGAAATGATAAATTAAGTAGATAAAAACTAGGGTGATGAATATTAACTCATAAAAGCGCCAGTTTTCCAGCGAGCTCCGTGCACACATTCACCTTCACACAAGAAAGAGGGGAAAATTGTTGGGGTTGTATAGGGGTTTTCCTTAGTCAAAACCCTGCTTTGGTGTTTCCACCTCCATGGACAACCATAAAAGCAACGAAGTAGAAAGTACGATAAAGGAAATAGAAGAGAAGGAGAGATTATTGAACACTACAAAACAATACTATGCTACTCAATCAAATCACAAAAGGGAGAGTCAAGTGTTACCATCTCCATCCAAAGGCTCTCAAGGCCAATTAAGGAAGAATGCAAGCAACAAACTTGGAAAAGTCACCATAATCACAACGGTGATGAAGGGAGGTCTCACAAGACTCCAAGCTCACGAATTCTATGGTTGTCTCACACGTACAACAGTGAAGTTGATGGAGTATCAATTTGTTGCAATCCTTAAGGGAGTTGTCAAAATGCTAGTAGAATACTTCAAGAGTGTGCCCAAGAGATCCCAAAGTGTGAAGAAGATTGAATGAAGTTGCTTGAATTGTGAAGAGCTATGTAGAAGATCAAGTGAAGTGTGAAATGAATGGATTTGAAGGCCAAGAGGAGTCGTTTCAGGTCTGTTGGTCGCAAAGAGGCGTTACAATTCGACCCCAATCAGGTGTGTAACGTCCCTATTGACTCCAGATGCAGGAATTTGTCAAGGATGATAGTGTGTCGTGTAGACGTCTGCACGCCATGCTCATGTCCTTGACGAAATTTCCTCACTGACGCACAAACACGTGCCAAGTGGATGGAAGGCAAGTGGGTGATGTGGAATTTCACCTTTTGATTTGATTTTCTAAGGTGAAGGTATGTATAATGGGAATTTTATTAAGGGGTATAAATTTTCTCCTATACATTTTTCCTTCGACTTTAGCGAGCACAAGTATTGATGAATGTTCAGTAAAGTAGATTGAAGAGTTAGAGTTGTATACCTTAACCATCAAGGAAGTAGAGCGCGATCTAGCAAACTTGAAAGCATAGGGTAGGAAAATGATGCAGAGCAGGGAGGCCAACTGAAAAAAAAACACAACTCAAACCAAACCCAAATATTCTTCAAGTCATAAAACCCCAACTTCACCTTATTTCATCATACCTTCACAATCTCCTTGTAGCATTATCGATAGGGAAAATTGTGCACAACTTTCAAAAAACTCTTCAAACCCACAAAATAATTGGCATTTCAAATACCCATTAAGAAGTTCTTCAACATATATAACTTGCACATATGGTTTTTTTAGACCTTCATGCCCTAAAAAGGATTGGTACGTTGAACATGGGCTCAATTAGCCCACTTTTACAAAGAAACACCAACTTGAACTCTCTCCCAACCCAAAAAATCCATGGAAATTCCTTCACTACGCTAAAAAACCTCTGAAACAACAACTTTCAGGAATTGGAACACTCACTAAGGCATCAAATTACAAAACCCTTGCTTTAGGCCTTCCTATGCTTGAAACAAGGAGGGTTTAATGGAACTATGCATTCCATAGTGTCTCTCACCTTATCAATGCCTCCAACATGTCACAATATGTATGCTTATGGTTAATAAACCATCATCTAGCCTTTACCACTGCAAATTCATAAGAATCCTACTTAAAAACATTACTTTTCCACTCAAAACTCAAGAAAACCCTAATAGGGTAGCACTCCAAAACCCTCCATCTGCCTTCCCTGCTCATGCCAACAAAATTAAATCAAAACCTAAACCTATGAGTTCCATTCCACCAAGTTTTAATCAATTACACCAGGTGGAAAGGCTTAGTTTCCCATTTTATACTCTCAAAACCCCAATTACAGAGTTACAGACCCACCTATAGTAGAATTGCAATAAAAGTCTTGAATCTTTATGAAATTAAATCAAAGTAAAACAAAAATGTTTCTACTTCATTCCACCATTGATTTTAATAAATTTTAGGCCAATAAGCTCTTGTACGGGCAAGTACAACAGCCTGTAACAACAATATGTAATGGAACGCACAATTTCAAGAGAAAACATGGGACTTTATTGTTTGATCTTCACAAATCTTCTCTCCAACCATTCTTCAAGACTTTCAAGGCCTTTTAAATTTATTTCAACCAAATACAATGACTCCAAATAAATTTTAAACTTCCTTGACCGTTGGCATTCCAATTGTTGCATTTTTGCAACTTTTACAATATTGCATTTTGACATTTTTTGCATAATTGACACCAACCTAACAAATTTACTCTAACCACCCTAAAATGACTCAAGCTATATCATAAATGGTCTATTATGACCTTAGACTCAATCACACCAAAAACTTGACTAAGAAACCATATTTACAAAACCTAACATCATGGTGCCCCTGCACCAGCAAAGAACTCCACAAGTACTCTCTCCTGAGGAGGCTCAAACAAAGGGACTATGTATCTTTGTGAAACTATGAAGTTGCACAAAGTACACTGAAGGCCCTCAGACCAACGATGGACAAATCTTGTAGGATGTAAGTGCCTCATAGGCCCTCAAACCTACAATAAGGCATTCCCCCAAGTACTCTCTCATGAAGGAAGCCCAGTGTAAGGGGACTTTGTAGAGTCGGATTGGAAAGCAACTTCATAGGCGCACCTACAAAGCAACATGTTAATCTATAGATAAAACATGTTAGAGAACAAAATGTATCCACATAGCCAAACAAACAGACAATCACAAAGATTTTCGACAAGTTGAAAGGATTTCAAAGGGATCACTTGGGAATCCTTCAAAAGGAAAGGGGTCCACTCAAGGGACACACCATTTGAAAGTAAGATATTTTTTTTCAAAAATCGATTCATCATCAAGGAATCCTTTCAAAATATGTTCACTTCATCAAGGAATTCAAAAGGAAGAAAATATCCCCTAGTGAGGGGAAGGCCGAGGCTTCTCTCATAGGAAAAGTTGCTCCCACCTCGAAGGGAGGTTCTCAAGTTCTTTCTTTGTGAACCCATGATGAAGGAAACACGTTCTGCTAGGGGTCCAAGTTGAGAATGTGATTTCTATAAAAAGGTTGCTAAGATTTTTGAGAAAAGATTCATTGGCTACAAATGCGTTTTCTGAAAATCAAAACATTGTGAAAGTGACGTTGTCACACACACGAGGGATAACTCAAGCAAAGAAGAGAGAAAGATAAAAGGAAAGTAAGAAGAGATAAAGACATCACAAACAAAGGACATAGGGGTGATATGATATTTTGGGGTTAGAGTTGCTCATAAATATATATATATATAAGTATAGTAATAGTATAAAGATGAACTGGCATCAACCCCCTACTATATCAGACCATGTGAAGAATGTATGAGAAGAAAAAGTAAAAATAAAAAATTGGGTCAACATGGAAGGGAATCCTAAATGCCCCCAACACTTTGCATTGTCCCCAATTTGCTGAAAATAAAAACACATAACAAAGTAAGAATGATACCACAAATAAAGGAAGTTTACAACACATAATCATTCCTATATACAAGCACCTACGAGGGTGACATGGGTCATCTAGGAACACAAAAATCAAGCACAAGGGAACACATAACAAACACATAACCTAATCTAAAGGTAAAGAAGAGGCACCTCCCACTAGGACTCGTCGACCAAGAGGTCATCTGCTTCCCAATATAGATCATTATATGGGGAAGGTAGACAAGCCTACAGTGGTGGAATATTAAGGGGAGGAGATTCTAACCCTCCTACAATAAGGGCCAAGGAAGAAGGTCCTACAAGGTCTTCTCCGCTTGACTCTTGTGGAGCAATGGTCAACGATTTTGTAAAGATCACCGATAAGGCTGGGACCTCATCCAGAGAGTTGAACATGAACTTCATGGGAGTTCCATGTGTTACCTCAACGGACAAGGAGGGTGATGCCGAAGATTCACTGCTAGGCTCACTGAGTGACTCGGGAGTAGTGACAAACTCAGGGGAAGCCAAAACTTGCTCTTTCACTAGGACGATACACACTAGAGTAGGACCACCCTCTAAAGAAGGTGGACTCTTATGCCCTCCATTGCTAGAAGGGCCAACCTCCACCTTCTGCTTCGTCAAAGGATGTGAACTCCTCACAGAAGAGGCAAGAGGTGCAGAGGAGTTGGAGAAAACTACAACAGACACCACCAAGGTATTCAGCATGTCGACGGGTTTAGGGAATGGTGGGATGTCTAGGAGGGACATCAAAATGGGTGGCTCAACCGAAGGAGAAATAAATACCTACACCTTTTTAGGGTCAAGTGCAATCATGCTCACAGCAAGAGCCAAAAGTAAAATTGAATTCAATTAAATGGAAGTAGAGGGAAGGAGAGTGGAGGACATAGCAGGAGGCCCTAAAATAGGGGTGGTTGAATCCCCTGCCTTCCTCTACAAAGTGGCCTACTCAGCCACCTGAGCCTTTCATTGACGCTTGCACTCATGCAAAAGGTGGTTTTTGTGACTCTTGGACCTAGAGGTCAGGATTTGAGAAGGAAAGGATGACTCCTCAACCATAGGGATGTCCATCATAGTCGTTTTTGGTAGAGGGAGTGAATGGGGGTAGGAGGAAGAGGTTGAGAGACAACGGGGGGAGTTGAATCTAATGCCTTGGTGGTGGGCCTCTTCCCATTCACTGCTTTAGGAGCAAGAATGCTAGGAGGCCGTAGAGGCTAAGACATAGAGGATTCCCTGTGGGGACCCTTCCTTCTGTCATATTGAACAAGCCTAGGCTCTGGGCAGAATAGGAAGTTCAAATGAAAGTCGCTTAGGCTTTCACCAAGTAGGAACCATAGGGTTCTCTCACAAATGTGGAGCAAAATACGATGACACCATAGCAGGGCAAGAGGGAGAAGCAAGCTAGATAGTGGAAGAGGAGGAAGAAGAACCTCGAGAGAACTTCTCTTCTACCCTTCTACACACCAAGGTGGCATCACTGTCAACTTTTAAACAAGCCCTATGCTAGACAACATAAGGAGATGGAGGGTATCTCACTCTAGGTGTTAGGCACCCTTTTCTTATATCTCTCATATTTTTGGTACAACAGGTCCTTCCTAGGTGGAAGCAGACCAATAGATGTAGGCCAAAAGTGATAAGGAATAGCTACCATGCACAACTGGAAATTTATAGCCAGTGTTGTGGATCACATGCACTAAACCCTCATAAATAAACTTTAGGCATTTATGCACAATTGAGGGAACTGCATTCATAGCTAATAACTAGGGGATACCCAATTTCACTCTAAAGAGTTTAGACCTTGGGATTATGTCAAAAACATGTTTACAGACTTAGGTCCAACAAGGACCGACAAGGTGATGCTACCCAGGGGAGGTACGGAAAGTTTGTTATGTGTATGGATGGTACTTTTAGGTGTGTCGTACCCATCTTTATGTAGGAAGTTGTCATGATCTCCTCAGTTATAATATTTACCTAACACGTCAATTCAATGAGAACACCTTCTACAGTGTTTTTGTTGATTCATGTGGGGATGTAAAGAGGAGATGGATCTCTATTGTATCCCATCAGTGGGTCCTACAAGGTGAAGGTTATATTTGGACCACTACTCATAGGCTGAACAAAGGGGATAGGAAGATGCAAGAAGGAAGCCATCACACACACTAAACAATACTCTCACAAAAGCCCCCAAAGGATCGCAATTGGACAGTGACCCAACTAAGGCTTCATTCCACAACAACTACAGGACCTTCCAACTATGTCGGCTAGGGGTTGTAGGACACAAGGAAAGGACCCTTCAACACTACTAAATGGAACCAAAATGGTTCATTTCAGGTTCATGAAAAATGTAAGAGAGGGGGACCAACCATGTCAAGGCTCTAGGTCACAATGAGTTGAGAGCGGAGGGCTTCCCTAACTTACCTCACTCTAACAGATGTTTTGGAATGGGGATCAAGAATGAAGAGCACTCTCAAGTGCTTATGTCACTATACAAACTTGAAAGTTTGGTTGGGGCTATACGAGTTGGTTTAAGGAGTCCAAACTGCACCTTAGACAACTCTTTGTTTGAGGAAGACAATGTAGGTCTAGGATGGTAGCATGATGTGCTAGCATCTCTCTGGTGTGTTGGCATCCATATGGTAAAAAAACACAAAGTATAGTAAGATATGTACAAATCCTACTAAACAACCTAGCTAATTAATTTTTAAACAAAAGAACAAAATGATAAAATATGAAAATAAAGGTAGAAATGATAAAGTAAGTAGATAAAAACTAGGGTGATGAAATATATTAACTCACAAAAGCGTCAGTTCGCCAATGATCTCCATGCACATGTTCACCTTCACACAAGCAAGAGGGGAAAATTGTTGGGGCTGTATAGGGGTTTGCCTCAGTCAAATCCCCACTTTGGTGTTTCCACCTCCATAGACAACCAGAAAAGAAATGGAGTAGAAAGTACAATAAAGGAAATGGAAGAGAAAGAGAGATTGTTGAACACTACAAAACAATACTATGCCACTCAATCAAATCACAAAAGGGAGAGTGAAGTGTTACCACCTCCACCTAACGGCTCTCAAGGCCAATGTAGGGAGAATGTAAGCAACGAACTTGGCAAAGTCATCACAGCTGCAATAATGATGAAGGGAGATCTCACAAGACTCCAAGCTCACGACTTCTATGGCTTCCTCACATGCACAATAGTGAAGTTGATGGAGTATCAAGTTGTTGCAATGCTCAATGGAGTTGTCAAAATGCTAGTAGAATACTTCAAGAGTGTGCTCAAGAGACCCTAAAGTGTGAAGAAGATTGAATGAAGTTGCTTGAATTGTGAAGAGTTGTGTAGAAGATCAAGTGAAGTGTGAAATGAATGGATTTGAAGGCTAAAAGGAGTCATTTTGGGTCGGTTGGTCGCACAGAGGCATTACAATTCGACCCCAATCAGGTGTGTAACCTCCATGTGGACTCCAAAGGAAGGAATTGGTTAGGGACGACAACATGCCACGTAGACATTTGTGTGTCGTGCTCACATCCCTGATGAAAATTCCCTCATCAACGCACAAAACACATTCCAAGTGGATGGAAGGCAGGTGGGTGATGTGAAATTTCTCCTTCGGTTTTGATTTTCTAAGGTGAGGGTATGTAAAAGGGGAATTTACATAAGGGGTGCAAATTCGCTCCTATAAAAAGAGAAATAAAATGCAACTATAGAGTTATATACCTCTTCTATAATTATAAAATCTAGGGAAAGAAAAATTGATAAACACTCTAATCTCATATTAGAAAAATATAATCGATTTGAGTTTGATACATAAACAATAAAGTATAATTGAATTAAGAGAGTTGGGTTAATGTGTGAATTTGTCATAATTTTTATATAGTTTTATTTCTAATATTGAATCCATTTGAAGTCATTAGATACTATCAAAAAAATGTGTTCTTGAACTTTTCATATCAACTAGAAAAATTATTATAACATGGTTCTAACTATTCATAACTATGATATTATCCTTTTATACTATTTTTTTGCACTTTTTTTTCACTCAAGTTTTATTTTAATTTTTAACATGGGGCTGATGTTAAGGAAATATTTCTAAACACCTTTAAGTAACAAACTATGTTAGGGTGTAGAAGTACCTAATTACTCCTAGCACCTTGGTCAAATCCCTTGTCTTATTTTCACATATGTAATGATAGGAAATAATTTTGAAAAAAAAATGGTTGAATGTAGATGTTTTCTTAATCCACTATACTCATTAACTATTACTTACAATTGAGTGAGTATGATGTTGTTTGAATAATATGAAATCATGAGAGCAATAATTTCACCTTAGGGGTTGTCTTTAAATAGGCAATTTGAAGTTCTTCATTCAAAATTTTCACACTTAAGTTGCACAAAAACAATCTTATTGTGGATTGAGGTTGGCTCAAGAATGAGGGGAATAGGCAAGGTGGATAGAACCACACAAACAATTATGCCTAGGGGAAGAAATTATAATAGTGATGACATATAGGATAGGAAAAAAGTTAGGATAGGAATTGGTTCTTGATCACAAGGGATAAATGGCTAAGTTGAGGCTAGGTTTAGCCAACTTAAATGTTGTAATTCTAAAAAAGGGCACTATGATGATACATTTATAGGAATGTGTGAAAGTAGGATTGAATTAGGCTTAGATTAATTGTCAATTTTCACATAGAAACATATTCCTTCTATACTTGTCATTATATTTGATATAAACAAATAAAAATAAATCCATTAAGAAAAAGTACAAGATGCACACTTTTCCCCTTACATATATCTAATAACATTTTTTTTAAAAATAAAAAAGAGTGTCTTCAATTCTCACAACCCCTTTCTCAAAGATTATTTATTCTTTAATAATTTTACTTTGATCAATACAAAATTAATAATAATAATTCTCAAATTTCCAAATACTATCACAAATACTAAACCTACCCTCTCCTTTATAACAAGTTCAACCTAGCTATCTACTTTCTTACAAAACCACTTAAACCATTTATTTATTTAATTTTAAATAAATGATTAGCATTTATAAACAATATGTTTATCATGCTAACATTGCATAGTTATATAACGAATTATAAACAAACTCCCACATCTTTGAAAGCAATGTAAATTCTCCCATGCACATCTTGAATGGGATGGGAAATTCTTTCTCTATCATCCTTGGATTTGTTATAGATTTGTGTATTGAATAAAATATACCCTTGGATGGTTGGCTTAACTAAAAGAAGGCACCCAATCAGTCTTGAAAACCCATTACAAGAGAGAGAAAAAGTAACTTGACATGACATCATCAATAATATTTTATTGGAGTTCTCCAATTACCATTTCTGCACAAAAAGCTCTTCATTTAGAATATTGCTATTATTAAGGGATGTACAATACATTTTCTATTACTATTGATGTTTTTTATTTTGTATTTTATATTATGTTATTCTTGGCCATGCACTCTAGCCAACTTTGATAATGTATTGTATATCTTGAAATAATAAAAACAATATCTCTTTACAACCCATAACACTAAAAGTAGTCTTATTGTAAGAATGTTTAGTATTTATGATTTTTAATTCCCCAAACTTTATGTGCTCAATCCATTACATAGATTATATAAAACCAAATATCACAAACCCCAAAAGCTAGTGTTATGTGTTTTCTTTAGCAAACAAGAAAAAGTTGACAACTTTACAAAAATTTGAAATCTATTTGACAATGACAATATGGTCGGCAGAATATGAAAAACACTGCATTTTCCAAGTATTTCTTTGGTCAAATCAATATAATTTTCTTTACAATTTGAAGAAGACAAGGAAATAAAACTTTACAAACATTTCTTTGTCATTTAGAAATTGTATTATACAAACACAGAATCTTTAGAACATGAAACAATTTATATGTTATTTATTTATCTTGATAAATGAATATATTGTCTTATGATATCTCTCCCCTAACATGCACTTAGAATATAATCAGTTGGTTCTTTAAAATTAAATTCAGAGGTGGTGTAGGTTTGTGTTTTTTTAATTTAATAATGTTTAGTTGTTTTTTTTTTTCTCATTTTTGTATAGGGTCTTTAAAATTTGGTATATTTTATATAAAAAATAATAAAAATAAGTATTTGTAAAAGTGTGAAGAACTAAAATATTAATTAAGATAGAATAAAATAAAATATTTTTCTAATAAATTTGGTAAGGTTTAGGAGTTGAAGTAATAAAAGCGGTTAAATTTGAAGAATGTTGGTATCATTACAATAACCTAGTCTATGTTCATATTTTTTAAAACAAAAATATATAAACCAATTAATAATCAATGAGATGTTAGTCAAGCAGTCCAATATAATTTGTTATAGACAACATAATATAAACAAAGACTATCAACTAAACCCCACAAAAATATAACCTTATTACCAAACTATAATGCTGCCCATATGAAATAATTTTGAGTCCTTTTTAAAGAAAACTACATGGGTAATTGTACATATTTTCCACAAACTAGCTATTATTGAATGTATAATTGCACACATTAATGCTAAATTGCTTATAATTACATGGAAAATTATACACATTGGCCCAAATTTAGCTATAATTATGTGGGGATTATACACATTTCCTTAAATTATCTATAATTGCATCAATAATTACACACATTTTCCCTATTTATTACCTATAATTGGATATGTGAATAAATCACATTTGTCCTAGATTACCTATAATTGAATTGATGGTTGTAATGCATTTCCCTAAATCAATGATAATTGTGTGTGTGATGCCATTGAATTGGGATATTCATGTGAAATTGGAACTAGTCACAACAAAAAATGATAAATATTCTTATTGTAACAGGGTGACAAAACCATAATTTTGTAGAATGAAAATTCAAATCCTAGATGACTAGACGGATTAAAATTAGCCTAATCATATCTAGGCAATTGGGCCCAAACTAGAATAAACATCATGATGATGAAAGTCTAATCTAATAAATTAAGTTTTTTATATTGGGAAAATATGTACTACATATAAGAAATTTCTATGAAATTTGGGTTAATATATCAGTTGTTAAATATGTACAATTTACCATTTTCAAGATGTTTAAATGCATAAATTCACCAAATGAAAATAAATCACCACTAAAATTTTCATTACTATAACTTCTATTTGATTGTTCTTTTTTAATTTTTTTATTCTTTTTTATCTTAGCATTTTGATTTTGCCTTATTTGTTAACAATTTTACACCCATTTTATCTTACACATATTCACATTCACTTTAATTATTTTCTTTATATAACTTTTCCCTTTTCCTTTATTCCTCCTCTTAGGTACATCATTTTATTTCTTTTTCACCTGTTTCCTCTTCCATCCACTTTTATTTTTATGGTTTTTATGTTTATCACTTTATTTTCTTACATTGACTTATTATTCTTCTATTTAATGTGTCTTTCACATTTTCATGGATCACACATATTTTTTATTCTTTTTATCATATACATTGCACTTATTTTCCTACAAAGTCTACTAATTTACTTACCTTTATTTATATATTGTGTATATTGGAGATTAAACATTGAACCTACATTATTATATTGTGCATGTTAGATATTTTATTTTGAGTCTACATTGATACACTCACTTTTAGAGTTATCATTGGTCTTGAATTGATATACCATATTTATTTAGAACTTAGAATTGAGTGTATAATAATACATTACAATTTTAGAGTTACTTGTTGAGCTTACATTAATACATCACATTTTTACAATTATTTATTGAACCTAAATTATTATATCATGTCTATAAAGCATAAATTTTATATCATTTGCACTCCTCTTGCCAAATCCTTAAAAATTATCCTTACATTGGGTGAACCATGCCCTTCCCGTCATAATTTTGATTACCATACTAAATCCTTACATTAGGTTCATCATGCCTTCCCTCTATATACTCTACACCTTCATGTTTGCATCCTTATATATAGGGGTACCATGCCTTCAATTTATTAAATCTCAGGTTTTCATACACATAATTTTTGGGGCATCATGCCCTCCTTTACATGTTTTTCCATATGTTCCTTATGTTGGAAGTTTGTGTTTCCATTGATGTCAACAAATCTTTGTTGTTTCATTGATTCCAATAGGTCTATTGGGAGATTGTTGGAAGTCTATGTAGATGCTTTGATTGGTTGCATTATGTTGTCATTAGTAGTATCACTGATGTCAACCTCTAGTGTTTCTTTGATGAGCATGTATTGGTGATTGGTGATATTCAACCTCTTGTGTGGTTGATATGTTATATAAGTGTTCCAAGTGATAAGTTTGAGTTTGTGGTGCTTGGTTTCTGAGTGATTTTGAGAAAATTTGAATAAAAGAGGAAACAGTGTGGTGAAGAGTGTCACACTGTGTGGTGAAGAATGTTCAGTGTGACAGAGTGGTGTTCAGTGTTTTGCTCTGCATTTCTTCATGGTTGAAGATCTATCTATGTGGTTTGGATATGTTGATCAAAGGTGTTCAGAGGTGTTACATCCATAGTTTTAGGTTTTGGATTGTTGAGTAGAGAAAATTTTCTTCACCAATGTGTGAACTGTGAAAGTAGTGTTGTCTAGGAGAAATAGTTTTTCTCTGCATTTCTCCATAGTTTGGTTTTTGGTCTTGTGAATTTGAGGGTGTGCTTATATTGCTCATATCTATCTTCATTCTAAGTTTTTTGTGTTTTGGTGCTCTGCAAGGTTGGATTTAGGTGTTGTAGTGTGTGGAAGGTTAGCTAGTTGTGTAGAATGAATATGTTCTTCTGGTGTGTGATGTTGTAGAGGAGTTGTTAGATTTTAGGGGGTGATGTAGTACCCCTCCATTTTGCTTATGTTTCCTGATAGTATGTTTTTACTTTGATAGACCCTGATACTTTATTTTGATATATTTGATTGCTAACAGTAGAGCGATGGTGGATTTATTTTATGATGTGATGATACACTATTTGGATGGTGATTATTTGTGACATGCTTTATATTAGCATAGATGTTTATTTGAGATGATATTTCTATATATGTTCATGGTAGTTTAACTGATATTTATTTCGTCAGTTTGATGTCACATTGTATTGGCGAGGAGAATGGTATTGCATCACTCGCTTGCGAGTGCCCTGTGATTTCTGTGAATTTCTCTTCATGGTGTGTTTGACTTATGATGTATATACATGTATGATATATGTTTGATTGCAGGATTGTAGGTACATGACATCGAATCCACTTGGTTTCACAGGTTTGAGCGTGTCCAGTATCAACGGTATTTTTGATTGGGAGATAGTAACGATGTTTTTCCTAGTCTAGCCACAAACCTAGTCACAGTGTGTCGTTAGTTTATGTCCAGTATGTTTGGTTGTCACGTCTACGTTTTCCTTGTCAATTGTTATTTATCTATGCAAGGTTTATTTCATGAAATTAATGTTAGATTAATGTTCTTAATGATTTAGTGCTTATTTAATTACTTTTAAATAATGTTAAAATCTTTTTATTTTAATTAATTAATTAAATTAATTTATTTGGTAAAATAATTTATTCCTTGTGATTAAATTTATTTTATTAAGTAATCAAATTAATTGATTAAATTTTCTTGATTGAGTGAATAGTTTAAATATAAATATTAGATGATATTATGTGAATTGAAATTTTAAATTTGCATAAAGTAAATGATATTAATTTTTGAATTTTTAAATTAATAAAATAGCATAAATTCTTTATAATTATCAAAAGAAAATATCTGAAAGTTTGTTACAAGATATTTTAGAATAGCCATGTGTGTGAGTAAAATCGAACGTAAAACTCTTATTGAAAGATTATTCTCAGAGAGAATATTTGTCATAATTGTGAAAGGCAAGAAGTCACTTCACGGAAGAGGAAGAAAAAGGAAATTGTTGTAAAAAATTTTTTGGGTTTTTGGTTAAAAAAATTTGGAAGAGGTTCTCAGGAATATTTTCTGGTTCAGTATTTTGCATCTTTCTGGAAGTGGTGATTTTGGAAAGGGCTTTGGAAATTGAACTCTGAAGGCGAAGCTTTGCTCCAACCTTCAATTCTTCAAGCTTCAGAAAAAATAGGTTCCTTTCTTATTTATTTTGTTAATTTGAAAAGATTGTGTGTACAAAAATTCAATTTAGTAGAAGCTTTGTTAAAATTCGTTAAATGGAAAGATTTCCTAAAGAAGAAAATTTGATTAAAGCTTCTCTAGAAAAAGATATTGAAAGCTTCTCTATAGAAAAATTTGTTGAAAACATTCCTCTAGAAAATTTGTTGATAGCCTCTCTGTGTAAAATTATCGTATAGATTTTTTGCTTATGTGGAAAACTTTATAGTAAAATCAGAGAGCCTCATAGAAGATTGTTGTTAAACAATAGAAAATTTCAAAAGAAAACAGAAGAAAACCTCTATAGATTTTTAAATGATCTGAGGAAAAGGAAACCTCTTTAAGAATTTTTCTAAATATTTCCTGTAGAAAATATTCTGAGAAATTGGATTGAAAATGAAATCCTTTGTTATGGAATTTGAAAACCTCTGTGAAATTTTCTAAACATCTCCTAAAAAAAACTTTTGTATATATATATTTATATTAAAATATGCATCTGTGATTGTGAAAATAATTTGCCCATTTAGAACATTTATGTTGATTAATTTATATATATTCATATACATATATGTATATGTTATGACATATACATATATATAAGTATATTTTAATGAGCTTTTTTGTAGAATTTTTTTTAGAAAATGTTATATTTTTAAAAAATAATAATAATTTTGAATCGTCGTACGACGAATTTGAGAAATGGAAATTTTGTTTTTAAAAAATTATAACTTTGGTTTATGGGGGGCGATGGGGGCTACCCCCACAGCCGATCCCCATAGGGGGGCCGAGTGTGAGGGCAACGCCCAGCACTGCCTTCACAGGCAATGTCGACACAGCCTGCACAACCGCGCCCCACTAAGGGGTTCGGGCTATGTATGGCAGTCGACCCCTGCAAAAAATCTTTTTAAAGTTTTTTTAATTATTTTATTTGTTAATATATATATTGTATATATATATAAATGGATTTATAATTTGTTTAAAAATATTAATAATTATAAATTTATTTCAAATAATTAAAAATATATATTTATATATTTAAATAAATATTTAAGTATAATTTTTTAAATGCATATTTATTTAAATGTGTAATATATTGTTAATTAGTGCATGTAAAGAATGAGTAATTATTTTATAATGAAATGTTTTAAATAGAGAAGTTGATTTTTCATGCAATATGTTATTAATTTATTTGGATTTAGGAAATCTGAATGTTAGAATATTTAAATTTTCCCAAATTATTTTTAAAGTTGTGTTCTTTTCTGTTTACATTATATGGGAAATTTGAGTCAATTGAGTTAGTAAGTCTTCCAAATAAGTCTACTTTATATGGGGAGTTGTTATGTGTTTTGAATACAATCCTTTGAGTTAACTTGGGTAGTGCACATAGTTCTTATTTAGTTTAGACACCTGGTTCTAAGAACGGGTTGTGACATCTATTGTTATATAGTTGGTATTTGATGTTGGTATGTGTGCACCTTGTCTACCCATAGTGGAATTAGTTTCCTTATGTTTTTATTAGGGGAGTGGCTCTTTATGAGGGCCGACACACAAAGTGGTTCCTGGGTAACTTATGTAGAGTTAGTCTAATTAGTGAAAACTAAATCAATATGTTAGGTAGTCTAAAACATTTAACTGGATAAATTATGCCTCGCTCATGGACTCAAGGGCTAGTTCAGACTTGGGGATGAGTCAAGAAGGCTTGGAATGGAAAGATCATTATCTTGTCTTTATGAAAGATAATCGATTCCACAATAGATTGCATGTGGGGCCGGGCTTCGTAAGAGGTTACCAGGGTAACCCAAGATGGGGGCCAGAACCTAGGAAGATTCGCCTGGGTAACCTATGCAGCATTGTGACGACACTCCACCTATAATAATAGTATTCTTTGTGAATTTATAGTACTTGAACCTTCAGTTCTAGAAGCAATGTGACCATTATGTTAAGTTTGTACTTGTATAGTTTTGTCTATGGTTTTTCCTGTGTCTAGGGATTGTAGGTTATATCTAGGGAACCTATTTACTATCTCCTAGCATGGGGAGTGGGCCTACGAGTACCACTTGGTTGGGTGGAACATGCACCTTACATCGTTGGGTCCCCAGTTCTTGTTCGTGAAGATAGGTACTTCTTGATTGGAGAGATCACATGTGGATATGTACTTTTCCTTATGTCTCATTTACATCAATGGATACCTTAATTATGTATCACTCCTTAATTGTAATCAAGGAGAATTCTTGTAACTTGTAATTGTACACTTTTGTATGACCCACCTCATTTGGAAATGAGTATTGTAACTATTAAATTAAATGCAATGTAAGAATGAATCATTATTGTATCTAATACCTTAAGTGATGTAATTTATTGTTATGGAATGTATGTTCTTAAAGTTTATGAGAATTAATCACATGCTATGTTTAGTTACTTTTGTTATTTATGGGATTAGCATGTAGTGCTTTTTCATGTGTCTTAGGGAATGTATGCATTAATGATGTTCATGTTACACATAATAATACACTTTTAAAAAAAAAATATTACACTTCCATAGTGATTGCAACATTCCTTAAGGTTATGTGGTGGGGCATTACATGCTAATGGAATATTTCAGATGGTGTTTAAGTGTTGTATGTAGTTCACAAGTCATATTTGGATCAAATGAAGATTGTAGTTAATGTTTAATGGTGTTAACACAAGTTCGACCGAGCTTGGGTTTTTACACTAATTGTGAATATGCTTCAATGTTTGTGGAAGCATGGCGTGGAGTATATGTATGGATTTATCTATGAGTTAAGATGTGTTGTGTTTCTCCTTCATTCCTTTCCATCGCAAGAATTTTTTAGTGTTGACCTAATTTGAATTTGCAAGTTTGAGGTGCATAGCCGGCATTGTAAATTATTTTCAAGGTTGAAGATGGTATATATGAGTGTTGATTTGATGGAGGACACGTATGTGAAGTGTTTAATGTGAAGTGTGAAAGTGCAAAATACAGTGTGAGCTTTAATGCTTAAGACTACTGAAAGTAGTGAGCAGAAGGTGTCTACATTCTACAAAGAGAGTGTGAATGTTTTGGTGAAGCAGTGGTGGATCATTTTGTTTCTCTAAGATAGATTTCTCATTGTAACAATCTTCAATCTTCTTCTTTCTAATTTGGCAGTGAGCCCTTCTTTTCGTTAGGGCAGTGAGCCTATTGTATTCATTGTTGTAATTACTTTATATTGTGAGCTAATTCTCACGGTGGTTTTTCCCTTCTTGGGTTTTCCATGTAAATCTAGTGTTATCATGTGTTTGGATGTGTTTTCATTATTGTTTCTCATGTTTACATTCTACTAATGCATGATAAGGGTTTAAATAGTTCTTAAGGGTTTAAGGAGTAATACAAATCTAAATGTTAATGAGGGTTTGATGTTTTAATGTACAACTGATTCACCCCCTCTTAGTTGTCTTGTGCATTCAATAATTGGTATCAGAGAAAGGTTCCTTGGAAGAAAGCTTAACCACTTGAGGTAGATCTGGGATGGCACACAAGAAGGAGGCTCCTTTGTTTGATGGATCTGATTATACATTTTAGAAGACCAGGATAGAAGGTTTTCTTATTTATCTTAGATTTAGAGTTTGGAAGTTTGTTGAATTTGGATATACAATGCTTGCAAATGGTCTAAGTATTGATGATGAGATCTAGGCATATGAGAACAATGACAAAGAAAGGTATGCTCTTTTAAGTGGTCTTTCTAATTGAGAACTTGTGAAAGTTATGAGTCTTAAAACTATTGGAGAAATTTGGAAAAAGCTAGAAAGTATCTATGAAGTAGATGATAAAGTCAAGCAAGCAAAGATGAAAAATTTGAGACCTTAAGGATGATAGAAGATGAAGATATTGTAGGCTACATGCATAGAGTGGATGAAGTTGTCAATTCCATTAGAGGCCTTGGAGGAAAACTTGAAGAAGATGAGGTGGTAAAGAAGGTATTAATAAATCTTCCTAAAGGTTATAATCATAAGGTATATGCTATTGAAGAAGCTCAAAATTTAGATCATTATTCTAGAGATCAATTGTTTGGTGCATTAACTACTTTTGAATTGAGAGAGTTTGGTCCAAGTGATTCAACAAGAAAAGAGACTATTTTTAAAGTTGGAAAAGAAAAGAAAAATGAGGAATCTAATTCAAATGAATTTGATGAGTTGGAAGCAAACTTTTCTTTTGGGAAGTGAGCCTATTGTATTCAGTGTTGCAATTACTTTATATTTTGAGCTAATCCTCATTGTGGTTTTTTCATTCCTTAGGTTTTCCACGTAAATATGTTGTTCTCATGTGGTTGGATGTGTTTGCATTACTATTTCCAATGTTTAAATTCCACTAATGCATTATAAGGGTTTAAAAGGCTGTTAATGGTTTAAGGAGTAATACAGATATGATTGTTAATGAGGGTTTGATGTTTTAATGTACAATTGATTCGCCCCTCGCCTCTTAGTTATGTTGTGCATTCAACACCTTATGTATTGGTAGCAACATGCCTTCCATCATAAATTACCTTGTTTCTACCTACATCAATTGGGGAATCAACACCTTACCTACATAATTGTGTGTCCATGCTCTTGGACATCCCATGGAGGGAAAATGTCATTCTAGTGCTTTACACACTTACAAAAGTGTTCCTAGCTACTAATGGTCAAATCACCATTTTCTCACATGCTAAGGGAAACATTACATCTTAGATCCTATGCCCAACCCATACATGTATATCACCTTATAATTTTAGATATTGTGCATGCTTGTTATATGATGTATTCACTATTACTATCACTTTACATGATTCCACACTAACATGCATATCTATAGATTACATGTAATTTTAAGTATAAATTTTCCTCTCCTTTAACCTCTTGCATCCCATGAATACTACCAATTCAAGAGGTTAATGTATTGTCTATAAATATCATATTATGAGCTTTCAATTAGTGATAGTTACTATAGAGACTAATTACCATGACTAGATGGAACATTATCACATGACACATTATACCTCATACATATTTCCATCCTATGACTATTGATCCAAATACACTATTAGCTTTCTCTTTATAAGTGGAATTTCCTAATTCTACTCATTTATTATTTTTCATAATCCCTATGCAATTAAAAAAACTCCTATTTTAATACCTAATTTCAATTTTGAGATTATTAACTAGACTTCAGCTCCATCTCTTAAAGTCAACATCCCCATGTCAAAATTTTGGCTAATTCTTAAACTAGGCAATGTTTATTAAAGTTTTGTTAACTTGGGCGATGTTTTCACTAGTTCATCTAACTTCCCACCTTACTACCCCCTTGTTATTTACTTCTTTGTTTCCTTAACGACAATGTTTTAGGGCATGAGTGTAACTTCTCGAATACTCTAGGTTATTAATTATAGAGGTTAGTGGTGCATACTTAAGGTTCATGAACTAGTTGAAAAGATTGCCAACAACAAGTTTTGAAGTCTTTCAAGCTTGGGTGGGGTTTGAAATGGTTTCTAAAACTATCGACAGTGAGTTGTTCCATTTTGTGAACTCCCCATACTACTTCCCAAGTATATTTTCAAAAGAAATTAAGGAACCACAATGTAGTTTGTTTTGTTAAGGTATATTTCAGTTCGAAATGATAAGCCATTTGTGTAGAAGTGAGTGTTGATGCTATCCAATTATAGCAAATGAAATAAAAATTAAAAGACAAAATTGCTCATGAGAAGAAGATCAACACCAGAGTTATAAAACACTATATTTCTATTATATATGTATATATACATTGGTGGTGATACAGAATTCACCAGTTGATTATAAAAAGTTGGATAATATCAAAACAATGATTTATTCAAGCACAAAGAGCAAACATTAGCACACAAATTGCTTCCACCACCACTTGGAGACATTCTACCTGGGTTGGTGATAATAGGTTCTCATGTGACTACAAGAATTGGGAAAATATCCCCATGTTATTCCTCACCATCCCTACACGAAGGGTCACTGCTTCCTTGGTGGCTTCATTTTGGGTTGCAGTTGCAATGCAAATGGCATCGCCAACCAATCTACTTCGTGGGTAGTTGTTGAGACTAGTAATGGCTACATTGACTTAGTAGAGAAAATCAGGTTGGACCAGTCGCTCCACTACTCTCATCCCCCAGTCACAACACCTGAAGGTGTGAATAACAGTGCACATGAAACACTCCAAAAATGTTGCATTGTGCACATGCATCTAGTTCAAAAATTCCTCTCCCAGCATGCTACACAACACCTCTTCTTCAACTTTTCTCTAGATAATAAATACTTCCTTCAATTGGTTGGATAAACACTTGAAGAGGGGCTCCATTCGATCTCTTCAATGGAAATGAAGGCATTCATGGACACTTTGTCACTTTTGAGCACTTGCCATGTTTGACATTTCAGGTTGGCGAAGTGTGGTGGTGCTTATTGAATTTATAGAAGGTTGGTGAGACATTTGAGATGAACATGATCAAGGTGATACAATGGCAATGCAATCAAAATTAATGGTTGATATGACTGAAATTTAAGTTATATTCCCAATTGATCTTCTAGTTGGACAACTTGCGCGTGTGTTTCCATTGCACCTCTATGATAGTTATTTAATGCTTAGAATGTGAAGCATGCAAACCTCTCAAGAATTGATGGCCACAGGATAGGAGTTAAATCAAGAAATACTCAAAAATCGCTTGAAGTCTTATCATTAGCAATGTAATCATTCCAGTCATTTATTATTTCCTAGCTATCAGTTTTCCAAATGAATGGGTAGGTGGAAAGAAAGTGTTACTACAACTGATTAGTAACTACTAAAGAGAGGAAGAAGACCCCTATATCTGGTTGAAGAATGATTCAGTGAAGGTTTGATTCCTAGAGAGTACAGTGTGTTGTTTTTGAGGGAGGAATAAGAAT
>VDFB02051586.1:0-22211 GCA_007258455.2 Sequoia sempervirens | reverse complement strand
GAAATCTAGTTGTGGTATAGGAGGTTGTGTCATGTAAATTTTGACAACATTATCAAGATAAGTTCCACTCAATTAGTAAGAGATCTACCTAAGTTAGTGAAGCATGCTAACACAATCTACAAGGAATGTCAAATGGGTAAACAAACTACAGTCTCTTTCCAGAGCAAATAGTTTCATTCAAATAATTTGTTGGAGTTGTTGGATACCGACCTTTGTGGTCCCTCCAGAGTCAGAATTACTCATGGAGAAAGGAACTTTATGTTGATTATTGATGATTACTCTAGAATGATATGGGTTTCTTTCTTGAGAGAAAAATGTGAAGCATATGAAAAGTTCAAAAATTTTAAGGCTATGGAAGAAAATGAGAAAAGTCTAAAAATCAAGTGCCTGAGATCTGACAGAGGTGGTGAGTTCACCTCTAGGGAGTTCAACTCTTTTTGTGAAGAGCATGGAATTAAAAGACAGTTATTTTCTCCTCGAACCCCTCAACAGAATGGAGTTGTAGAGAGAAAGAATAGAACAATTTGGGATGCTGCCAGAACAATGATGATGGAAGGAAATGTGTCCCAGATGTATTGGAGTGAAGTGATAAGCACTGTTGTGTATACCTTGAACCGGGTAAATGTTAATGGTAATTCTGGTAAGACCCCTTTTGAGTTATGGTTTGGTTACAAGCCTACTATTAAATATTTCAAGATCTTTGGAAGCAAGTGTTATATCAAGAGAGATGATGATATAGGAAAGTTTGATGCAAGAAGTGATGAAGATATTTTCCTAGGTTACTCCACTAAAAGCAAGGCCTACTGGTGCTATAACAAAAGACTAAGAAAGATGGTTGAAAGTGAAAATGTCAAAGTTGATAAGGACTCTGTCAAATCATCCAGATATTGTGGTTATGATTCTGGTGAAGACAATACTAGCAAAGGGAAGAATTCTCAGACACAGAATCTAATTCAGATTATTCCATATGTTCTGGTAAAGAAACCTTAATTTGTTCTGGCAAATCAAGTCAGTCAAGAAACACAGACAAGTGCAAGTGTAGAAGAAAGATCGAAAGAATCATAAGTTCAAGAATGTCCCAAAACTCCAAGGTATGTAAAGCTAAATCATTTTGAAAGAAAAATCATAGGAGAGAAGAACAAAGGAGTGCAAACTCGAAGAAAGATTGTAGAAGAATATTGTCTGATTTCTAAGATTGAACCTAAAAGTGTCACTAAAGCCTATCAAGATGAACATTGGTTGGAAGCTATGAAGGAATAACTAACAAAGATTGAAAAGAATGACACATGGGTACTGGTTCCTAGGCCTAAAGACAAAAATGTGATTGGTACCAAATGGGTGTTTAGGAACAAGCTGAATGAACAAGGTGAAGTGGTCTAGAATAAAGCAAGAATGGTATGTAAAGGATATTCTCAAAAGGAAGGTATTGATTTTGAAGAAACTTTTGCCCCTATTGCTAGAATTGAGGTTGTAAGGTTATTTCTTGCTTATGCTACATACAAAAACAATAAAGTCTATCAAATGGATGTGAAGTCAACATTTCCAAATGGAGAACTAGAAGAAGAAGTATACATTGAAAAAATAGATGGATTTCAACTAACTGACAAGGAAGATATGGTCTGTTGATTAAACAAAGCTCTATATGGACTTAAGCAAGCCTCAAGAGCTTGGTATGCTAGATTGGACAAATATTTACTGAAGCCTAGATTCACTAAAGGTACTACTGATAGCAACTTATACTTCAAATTAGATCATGATAAGGAGTTCATTATAGAAGTTATTGTTGATGACATCATTTTTAGAGGAGATGACAATATATGTATAAAGTTTGCTAATGAGATGAAGGATGAATTTGAGATGAGTACAATTGGAGAGATGAAGTTATTTCTAGGATTGCAAGTTACTCAGTTAGACAAGGGAATTTCCATATCTCATTCCAAATATGTGAGAGAACTACTGAAGAAGTTTAGAATGGATGACTCAAAACCTATTGGTACTCCCATGGTGACCAGATGTAAGTTGACACAAAATAATGACTCTCCTAAGGAAAATCAAACTAGATATAGGTCAATGATCAGTGGATTTCTCTATTTAACCCAGACTAGACTAGACATTATGAATGTGGTATGTATGGTTGCAATATTTTGGGCTGATCCAAAAGAGTCTCATGTGACTGTTACAAAAAGAATCTTCAGATATCTGAAAGGAATAGATGACTTTGGACTTTGTTATCCAAAGGATGATGATCTCACCTTGAGTGCATATACTGATGCGGATTGGGATAGCGATGTAGATGACAGGAAAAGTACTAGTGGTGGTGCTTTCTTCCTAGGGAAGAAATTGGTGTCTTGGTTGAGCAAAAAGAAAAAATCCACTTCTCTATCCACTGTTGAAGCATAATACATTGTTGTTGCAAATAACTATACTCAAGTGATATGGATGATGTTGGTGTGAATAAGTCTCGTACCTAGTTTATTCCTTTACTAGGGACTTAGGGGACTTAATTCACATGTTAAGTTTACTTAGGATATTAGTTGTATCTTCTAGAAGTCTTAGTTGCCTTATCTAGACTTTATACTTTCCTAGGTAGTTATGAGTTAGTTGTCTCATGTGATAGGATTAAGACACTTGTCATGATCTTGTCTTATCCTATCTCTCATCCTTTCCTTTATAAGCAAGGAATCTCTAGCATATTTTGTATTGTATTATATAGTATTGCATTGATCATATTGTATCATATTGCTATCCTTGTTTGGTGGAATAGCATCTTCCATTGTTGCTTCTCTCTATCTCTTGTGGAGGTTGTTTGGTGTTGTAGATTGAAGATCTTGGGTTGATTAGTTCAAAATAGTATTAGAGCTTTAAATCTGGCAAGTCCCTTCCATTCTTTTCATTAGAGAGTTTCCATCAAGTTTTGTATTGTGATTTGAGTTTCTTGTATCCTATATTGCATGCATGTATTTTGGTGAGATCTGATGATTACAACACTTTTGGCTATAGTGGCAGTATTTTAGGCTATCTCATTGCGTCCAATAGGCTTGAAAAAGTCAGATTTGGCTTTTGTTTCACTCAATTTCATCACCATTTGCAACTTTGGCAAATAAGAGTTTGAGGCTTAGATTTGGTGAATGACTTTTTATAGGAGCATTTTGGGAAAAAAATAAGTCTGCCATTGTGTTTGGGTGGCCATTTTTTATTTTTTGATATATAATTTTCCCATATTTGGTGAAAGTTGTTTTCGCGGAAAAATGTTTTTAGCTAAGGAGTCGTACGCCCCCTAGCCTACGCAGGTACGACAAAAATATTTTATTAAAAAAATTATGCTTTAATATTTTCATCAGCAGTATTTTTTTATTAAAAAAATTCAAAAAAATATATATCATTAAGCACTTAAAGTGCCTTTTTTAATGTTTTTGGCTTTTGTTTTTAGCCGTAGACTTTATTAAAGTTTGCATACTATTATTGTCTATGGGGTCTTTTAATTACCCACCAATAGCTTAAGAGCCGCTAGTGGTCTCCAACATCGCCGATTACCATTGTCACCCCAACCGCCGGCGAACGGTTCCAGTCACCGCTAGGTGCTAGGTGGGTGGTCAGTCTTATCCACTAGGTTTCCACTCACCACCATCAGCCGAGACCACCACCATCAAAAAACTGCCAGGTCCACCTTATAGTTTGAAACCATAACCACTGCATGTGACCAAAAGAGTGGTAGCTGCTAGCGGTCAATGTAACCGCCTAGTGTTTTGTAGTCGCCCAACCCCAGGTCATATGAGTGACCGAGGGCTAGTGTGAGGGGCTTAAATTTTGTGCCCATTTAGTGATCAAATATGCTCCTATTTAGTCTACAAGGTGCCTAAAATAGGCCTTTTTTTTAATTTTGCATAACTTTTTGCCACAGAGTTAGTTTTTGCAAACGAGATATCGTTGAAAAGATGGTACGATGAACTTTGCAGTGGTGGAGGTGATTTTTCTATATTTTGACATTTTTTGCCAGTTTTTTCAGCTTGAAAGTACAAGTGCATTTATTGCTTGTTCTTGGCGTAACTTTTGCAAACAAAGTCAAAATTTGGCAAACTTCTTTTTGAAATTGCTCATAAAATCACAAGGAATCTTTTTGTAACCTCTATTTTCAGTTTTGGCAAGCTCTTTTTTCTAAAAATTGTAAAAATCACTGTGTTATAAAAGGCTGATTTGAGCTTGTCACTTGTAAAAATTGCAAAATTTATTCATTGTAATTTGTTGGGGGGGGGGGGTTGCAAAATCAATTTTAATACATTTTGGGGGGGTGAAAGGCACAATTTAAGTGCCACATTGTCTTCTTTCTTTTGGTGTTCATGGCAGATCTAAGGTAAATTGAATCACTCACTCCACACAATTATCATACATGGAAGCTAAAAATGACTCAATTGTTACAATCTAAGGGTCTATGGCCAATGTTAGATGCAAAACAACTTGAATTCACAAGGGATTATGAAAAATTTGTTCATAGATGTAAAATGGATGAAGCAAAAGGGCCCATTGGCTTACATGTATTTGATAATTTGTTGTTTCATATTTCAGAGTGTAAAACACCTAAGAATGTTTGGGATAAACTTGAAGAATTGTATGGAAAATCAAATTAGTTATGAGTCTTGCAACTTCAAGTAGATCTACAATCAATCTCTCCATATGCATTTCCTTGAATTCAAGATTTCCTTGCACAATTCAAGTTGATTTTGTCATAGTTGAAAGGATGTGGGAAAGATAAATCTAGTGATGAATGTATCTTCTTGATTATGTCTAAGTTAAAGGGCCCTTATCAAGTGTTTTCTTCTACTTTCTATTCAACTATGGATGTAATGGGGAAAGATTACAAAATTCCTATATTTGGGTTGTTCTGTGAGCATCTTACTTTGGAGGAGGCCAAGTTGATTTAGATGGATGCCTTACCTAATTCTAAGAATCATTCTCTAATGGCTCAATCATCCAAGGGTAAAGGAAAGAACAAGAAGAAGCCCAAAGCAGAATCATCTCTAGGTAGTGAGAATCCCTCCAAACTAAAGCCGAAGAACAATCAGAAGTCCACTCCATCTCCTTCTCCTTCTACCTCTGGAGATTCTTCTTCCAAGTCCAAGAAAAAGAAAGGAGATCCTTGTTTATTTTGTGGAAAAACTGGGCATGATGCAACTCATTATTTTAAGAGATTGGAAGCCTTGGAGGAAGCTATGAGAAAACACAACATTTCAGTGGCTAAGCCTTCTTCCATGGGCAAAGGGAAAGCTCTTTCAACACGGGCCATTCATTCATCTTCAGACAGTTGGATTCTTGATTCAGGTGCTTCACATCACATGACCAATTCACATGATCTTCTTGATTCCATTGTTCATACTTCTACTTCTCAGATTGTAGTTGGGAACTCTTCACAGATTCCAGTTTTGGGGACAGGCTTCGTTCATATGCTAGATGGGTGCATTGAGGATGTTCTTCTTGTTCTTGATATTTCAACGAATCTACTTTCCATATATCATATTTTTCATTTTGGAGGGGGCAAGACAGTTGAGTTTACTCCACAAAATGTGACTATTAGAAAATTGCAGGATCATGAGAAGTTTGTTACTACAGGGATAGTTGATCATGAGAAACATTCGTATTGATTTGATGGCTTTGAGCCTTCATCGGGTTCTTTTTTCGTTGCTCATGTTGATTTAATGAGAAAGCTTTGGTATGAAAGATTTAGGCACTTGAACTACACATATCTTCAGCAGATGCAAGCACATAACTTAGTGGTTGGTCTTCCTAAGATCACTTGCATGGATGGTGTTTGTCAAGGTTGTGTTCTTGGCAAGCAACATCAAGATCCTTTTTTGAAGGTTCAAGCTAAATGTGCAACCACACCCCTTAAGTTGGTCCATAGTGATCTCATGTCATTCCCAACTCCTTTTTTAGAGGCTAAGTATGTGCTAACATTCATTGATGATTTTTCCCACTAGACATGGGTCTATTTTGTGAAGCTCAAGAGTGAAGTCCTCACCAACTTCAAGACCTTCAAAACATTTGTCAAGAAGCACTCAGGTTTTTCTCTTCGAAAAATATGCACAAATAATGGGGGGAGTATACAATCAGCATTTGTGATTTTTTGCACGAGCATGGTATTCTTCATCAAGACAATACCATATAATTCTCAACAAAATGGTGGTAGAGAAAGAAAAGGACTCTTAGGAAATGGCCACTGTGTATGATCTGCCTAGGTCCATGGCACCAACTTTTGGGCTAAAGCCACACTGTGCCAACTATATTCAGAACTCGTATGCCCTACAAGGCATGACCCCCGAGGAGGCTTGGTCTCATCGCAAGTTTCCAATGTATCCTTCTTTAGAGTATTTGGTAGTGTGGATTGGGAATTCATTATGAATGGTCAGTGTAAATCCATGGAGAAGAAGAGTCAGTGGTACATCTTTGTTGGCTATTATGAGGATGTGAAGGCATACAATTTTTTTGATCTTGACACACAAGAGGTTCATTTCTGACGTGATGTTCAGTTTGCTATGATCTTCACCCAGTTAGATCCTCCTTCAACTTCTTCTTCATCACAACCTACTCAGTCTTCTTCAGTTGATGATACTTTGTTACTTGAGGAAGATTTTGATGATGGTCTCGATGTACCTCCTCCTCATTCACCCACTAGGCCATGATGGGCTCAATTTACTCTTGAGGAGGTTGATCTTCTTGTTGGTGATCCCACAGACACTTGCCACACTCATTCTCAGACTTTAGGAATCAATCTTTTGAGTCATGCAATTTCAGTTGATCCTCAGAATTTTTTCAGATGCTTGAGGTATTCTAGAGTGGGATAGTGCTATGGATAATGAGTATTCTTCTTTGATGAAGAATCATACTTGGGATATTGTGTGTCTTCCTAAGGGAAGAAAGTTGGTTCAATGCAAGTGGTGTATCATACCAAGTATGCAACAGATGGTTCCATTGACAAGTACAAGACTCATCTTGTTGCAAAGGGGTTTTCTTAGGTTGAAGGGATTGACTATTCCAAGACCTTTGTTCCTGTTGCCAAGATGGATTCTATTCACCTTGTCCTTGCTATAGCTACATCATAGGGATGGCCTATGTATCAGATGGATGTGAAGAGTACTTTCTTGCATGGGGATCTTCATGAGGGAATCTATATGGAGAAACCACTAGGTTTTGACAGGACCCTTCACTTGTCTGCAGGCTTCAATGTTCATTGTATGGTCTCAAACAGGCCCCTCAGGCTTGGTATGAGAAGATGGATAGTTTATTGCTTGCTTCTAGCTACACTCATTACCATTCCGATCCCACAATTTATACTCAGTGACATGGAGAGGATCTACTCATACTTGCGATCTACGTGGGTGATTTGATTCTCACAGAGAGTTCTACTTCCATGATTTATAGTACACAACGAGCATTGATGGCACAATTTGATATGACCAACCTTGGTCTTTTGCATTACTTCCTTGGTATTCAAAATCATCAGACTTCTGAGGGGATCTTCATTATCTAGCAGAAGTATGCTCTTGATTTGCTTCAGAGATTTGGCATGACTGATTGCAAGCCTGTCCCTACTTCATTCCAGTCAGGTGTTGTATTGTCTACTAGTTGCACTACGCCTACAGTTGATCCTACCTTGTATCAACAGTTGGTTGGCAGTCTTTTGTACTTGACACATAGTTGTCTTGATATTTATTTTGCGGTTGGAATTGTCTCTCACTTCTCATAGGAGCCTCATGAGAGTCATTGGAAGGCTTCCAAACATATCTTGAGATACATTTAGGGCATTACTCATTTTGGCATTCACTACACTTTAGGTGCATCTTAGATAGTGGGCTTCACTGACTTAGATTGGGTTGGGGATGTCACTGATAGGAAGTTTGCTTCTGGATTTGTCTTTTTCCTTGGTTTTGGTCTGATTGCATGGTCATACAAGAAGTAGACTACTATTGCATTGTCATCAATAGAGGCTAAGTATTGAGGTGTAGTTTTGGCTAGTCAGGAGGTTTTGTGGCTTCGCCAGTTGATGACTAAGCTTGGATTCCCTTCCACTCAGCCCACTACTCTTTGGTGTGATAATCAGAGTGCCATGTGTATCTCTCACAACCTAGTGGAGCATCAGTGTACTAAGCATATTGAGATCCACATGCACTTCATCAGGCAGCTCATCCAGGATGGTGTTTTGAGCTTGGAGTATTTTCCTATAGATCAGCAGGTTGCAGACATCTTCACTAAACCTTTGGCATCGCCTTGTTATATTTAGTTGTGATTGATTCTTGGGGTGAAGGAAGTGGTCCTTGGTGGGTCTTGAGGAGTCCTCCTTCCTTCATTAGTTTTTAATCTTTCTTTGTAGCTTTTTCTCTCTTTTGGAGAGGAGTTTCTCCCATGCTTTCTTTTTCTCCTTTCTCCACTTATAAGATTTTTTGTTTTGTACATTGGCAATTCTTCATCAGCCTAGTCGTCAGACCATCTTTTGCATTCTCATATTGGTTTGAATTTCCCTAAGTTCACTTATAAAAGGTGTGAATAAGTCTTGTATCTAGTTTATTCCTTTACTAGGGACTTAGGGGACTTAATTCACATGTTAAGTTTACTTAGGATATTAGTTGTCATATCTAGATAAGTATTAGTTGTCTTATCTAGAATTTCCACTTTCCTAGGTAGTTATGAGTTAGTTGTCTCATGAGATAGGATTAAGACACTTGTCATGATCTTGTCTTATCCTATCTCTCATCCTTGCCTTTATAAGCAAGGCATCTCTCAGTATATTTTCTATTACTATATAGTATCGCATTGATAATATCAGATTACGTATCATTTAGGTCTTTTCCTGATCTTCGAAATGACCCTTATTAGCTGCATTTGGTCTTGATCAATTGCTTCTTCTTCCTCTTCTACATTTGAGCCTTCTTCCTCTCCTTCATCCTCACTTTCCTCCCTCGGGTTTAACCCTCTTCTCAACTGCTCTTGTAACACGTCAATCTATCTCTGGAGGGCTGCCAGTGCATCTCTTCCACCAGCATTTATGCCACCACCACTGCACCACCACGCCTTACCGTGCATCACTTGAGGCATCTTTCTGACCTCAACCCACAACCACGGTCCCGTGAATCGCCCACGACCTGGGTGATCCGCTCACACACTCAAAAACCTTGCTTTGATACCACTTGATGAGGGCGCAAACCCGAGACTTAGAAAATAACCCACAAACAAAAGAATAATTTTATTATTCAGAAACTGGAGCTTCTTACATGCAGAGGATCTCAAATCCCCAAGTTCTACAACACATGCAAGTTATAGAAAGCTATAGAATCACCCTTTCGCAATATGCGAGCTTGTCCCAAAAAAGTTACCCAAAAATTAGAAACCCACCCATAAATAGAGCTCCTCAATAGTTTGGAGCCAAAACAACATTCAAATTTGAGTTTAGGCGGTTTGGCGCTGAAAATTTACAACATGAAGTTCAAATTTCAAAAGAGCATTTGCAATTGTATCTTCTAGAAAGTGTGCCAACTTCCCGTGGCCATAACTTTTGATCCGGGACCTGTAATTCGCGGAACCACTGAACCGCTGGAAAGGTCTCAAGACAAGAACGCTTTGAAATTGCTACGCCAATTTTGAAAGTTCTCAGGCTGATCCGGAACCTATGCCTCAAATCTAACTCGTATTATTTTTTAGGTGCAAACTGGGAACTAAATCAATATCGTCAACCTGTGAATAGAAAATAAAACCGTAAATTGGGAATTTCATTATGACGAAAGGGTATCCAAAAATGTAAAACATCTAAAAACTGGGAACTTGGAATTAACTATTTTTAAGATGCAAGAATGCTCTACACCAATCGGATGCTCCTACATCATGAAATTTCTTAATAAATTGCTTCTTTATAGAGAGAAGGGTTGTGACTTCTATGAACTTTCAATGAATGATCAAGCCCCTATTTTGGCATGTTAAATTCCATCAACAATCATGGAATGAGGAATGGGAATTTTGAGTAGTTCTAAGTGCATCTATAACATAAGATCAGCAATATGATAGTAAAATATTGATATTAATAACCTTTCTCTACAGAGTTACCAATATCCTAGAGTTTGTGGTAATGAAAATAAGAGATGAATAATCAAAAAATGCCAAGGAGATTATAAAATATAAAAATAAAAAGCAAGAGGAAAATAATAGGAGATCGTCCCAATATAGTGGGAAAAAGATTCATGATGTCTATGTAGGATGCTCACAGGACCAAAGATCTAATGTAGAGTTCTTGAATAATGTAGAATCTTGTAGAAGATTGAAGAGAATATCAAAAATTGAAGGAAGAGGAAGGTTGCATGTGAACCAACTATAGAAGATGTGAGAACCAAGAGAGATTCAACACAACATTCACAAATTTCTAAACACAAAAAATGAAATCACAAAGATGACTATTGGAGAATACAAGTTCAAGCTAGGCATTAATTATGAATAGAAAGAATTAGAAATGGCTTTGTATGAATCACCAAATGGAACATATATGTTTGTATACTTGAGGGATGTTATCAAACATGCACAATGTGGCTTGCACAATGTTTTGCATGCTTGTGCTAACATCAAAGAATAAATAAATGAAAAAATTTATGAAATGGAATATAAAAAAACAAAATACACTACACAAAATATTGAATTTGGATTAGAAGCCAAGCTAGAAAAGAGGGGTAAAATGGTCCCCAAAGCATACCATAGGAATGGACACTAAAATAAACACAATTTTTAGTCAAAATTTTAGGGTATACAAATGTTGACCTTACATTTTTCCCCACTGTAGCAAGTTGATGCCAGTATGCTATATGACTAGTATGCTATAGTAATACATGAACATATATAGGAAACATAAAATACTATAAGGATACATGAAAAAGGATACATAGAGAGATTTTATATCAAGAAGGATCATGCCCCCAACCAAGAATCTATAAAAAAATGTTAAATAACAAAAGCTCAGAACACAAAAAAGTGTTAGAAATCATAATCCTACAAAAATGTGTCAAAAAAACATAACCAACAATACAAAAGTGTTAGAACATCATAAACATGTATGTAGAAATGAAAAAAAAACATACATAATGAAACTACTAGAGAAGAAATATCATATGGTGAGAATAATGTAACAAGTAGAATATTTTATTTAGAAAGAATAAACTAATGTGCATGTAGAGAAAGGAAGACAATCAGTATAAAAGAACTTGCATGATTCAAGTGCTTCTTTCTCCGCCACTAGGAATCATGATAACTAGTTGACAAGATGAATGAAATGTACTAGTGTGCTTTTTTCCTAGGTCATTCATGCATATATCCAAATATTGATCACCATTGTCAATATTTCTTAAAAATAAAGTGCACTATCACATTTCTAAGTATACTCTATACTTGTAACTACATATTATGGATGTTAGAAAAGAATTCCAAAATTTACAGATGGAAGATGTATATGCCCTTAAAATAATTGCATAGAAGAAGTACATGCAATTGATTTTAAGGTAGATAAAAGGGAAATATGAAAATATCCTTAGGAAGGACGTATGTAGGATGTATCCCCCTTATTTTTATGATATCTTACCCCTGTAATTGGAAAAATAAATTATGCTTAGCTCAATAATATGGGCAAGGAAAACAAAGATAAAGATGGTTGTTTTGTTACCAATGATAAGGGAAGATGGTTGCACCTAAATTGTGCCACTATGAAATGTCAACAAGCAAAGAAAGAAAGATAAGTATGAAACATAATAGGTGTTAAATAAACTAAAGGAATAAGTGTGAGATTGGAATCAACCAATAATTGAGGTGAAGTGATCTAATGACTCCATGAAGTGCACCTCACAAGTAGAATTAAGAAGATACTTATCCTAATGGTAAGGTACGGAAAAAATAAATATAGAAGTTATAAAAGGAATGCCAACAATGAATTGAAATGAATTCTAATTAGAAAAAGGGAGAAGTGTATTAGTTATAATAGGAGCTAGAGATTGAAACAAAGGAAATAGGCGCGACTGCTACTTATGGTTTAGGACATAGAGCAAACACTTCTCCCAATTATTTCATTGAAGGGAAACCCTAGAGATCTCAATCTTAAGTATGCAAAGGAGAAAGGGATCTTGCAATGGGATTGTCTTAGGTTCTGATTATAAACTAACAAGGGGTTCACCACCAAGCTAGGGATTGGAAAGACAAATGAAATGCAAGATTTAATTCTTAAACCTAATGTAATGCAATCTTTCACTAAATGATCTAGAAAAGCATGTAAAACAAAACAAAGAATTGCACGATGAAATGTGTGCACCTCAAAACCTGAAGAAGACTTAATGAAGCTCTGAAATGCTAAAAAAACTAATTTTAAAGCTTACTGAGACTCATACACTAAACAAGGCGATTTAGTCCTAGATTAGTGTTTCTGGGTAGAAATTGAAATATGGAAAAAGGGTGTCTTGTTGGCAACACAAGGGCAAACAATTGAGAGGGGGGGGGTGAATCAGTTGTCATAGAAATTCACAACTTATTAACTTTATTAACCTTATTCTCAGATTTGATTATTAACCATGAAAGCATAAATCATCATGTTAGAAACACTCATAACACTAAGAATTTTTTAACGTGGAAACCCTGTTAGGGGAAAAACCATGGTGGAGGTCAGTCCACAAGATTATACCCTGTTAAAAGTATAAAGAATGAAATGGGGAATGTGCATGCATTCAAGCGCACTGCCTAGAGCTCACTACTCAATTGCAACAAAGCTTACTACCCAAAGGAAGACACACTGTCTTACAAAAAGATTTGGATTACATCTACAGGGATTTGAATTGATAAAATAACATATGCTAATGCTTGATCATAGTTTTGGTTAAGCGCATGAACACTTCTTCACCTTTCTTCACTCTTCTTCACTCTTCTTCACACTCTGCTCTACCTTTGAATGATTTAGAACATTATTCATGCACACACACATTTGGAATACCTTAAATGAAGTAAACAATCACTTATATATATTTGCAACAAGAAATTAAATCGCTACATGTCAGCTTCAACAAAATAATAAAATGAATATAAACTATCGGCCCAAATCAATAACAATTATTAATGCGAATCAACCAAGGTCAGCCACAACATAGTGAAGACCCAAAATAACATCTTCGAACATGATCCACCTTCAAAAAATATTTCTTGAAGATCCACAACACGCTACAAACACCTTGTCGACCAAGAACATGAAAAACATGAACACACAAGAGAAAATCTCTAATCGTGAGCACAACGATCAATGCAAAAATGCAAAATAGATAGAGCACAATATAGAGACATCCAAAAGCATCATGAATCACTAGAGAAGAATCTGCAACAACTGAACTTATTGAAATCACATCATCTGCATTCAAGACACAAACTGAAGTAACATAAATATTGTTAGAATATAAATATTCATAACTCGATCAAAGCTTCATGCAGATCTTTAAAACTCAACATGGATAAACTAGATATACTTGACAAGAAACCCTTTAGACCACAACCTCTGATCATCAATGTACTTAACTCACCGATAGATTGAACTTCACTTCACCATTGACTACCTACAACTCATTTCATTACAATTTTCTCAATATCCTTGACATATACAGCTTCAAATGCATTAATGCTAATAGTGTTGACATTAGTGACAACCACATATTAGCAACAAAACCACAACATCCAACAATCTCCCCCTTTGGCATTGATGGAAACATATGATGTGAAAAAAACCATCAACACAACTATCTCTTGACACTTACTCCTCCTTAGGTTTTGATTCTTCTTCTCCTCAGCTCATCCACATAACTCTTCTCCTCAAAAGGTTTTTCTCCCCCAAATTTTTTTTCACATTACTCTTCTCCCCCTTTGTCATCAATTACAAAGATCTCTAAGCTCTGAACCACATATCTGAACATCTGAACATCTGACTACTCCCCCTGAGTAGCAACCACCACAACATCAATCTAGGCCAAGATATGACTATGAAAATCACATACTGATGCAAAGCAATGCATTTTAGTTCTGATTAGGAGGGGAAATCACTCCTAACTTCCCTCTGAGATACTCAAAAGTATCATCAGGCAATGAATTGGTAAAGATGTCTGCAATCTGATCCTTAGTAGGCACATACTACAATCTAACTTCCTTTTCACTCACCTCTCTCAAAAAGTGAAACTTGATAGATATATGCTTGGTCTTTGAATGCAGCACTAGATTCTTAGAAATGTTAATTCCACTTGAATTATCACAAAATATAGCAATAGGTTCATCATACACAACTCTGATATCCTTCAACATCTGCTTCATCCACAATACTTGAGTACAATTGTTAGTTGCAACAATGTATTTTGCATCTATAGTAGACAAAGAAATGACATTCTTCTTTTTACTTAACCATGAAATCAACTTCTTTCCCAAGAAAAATGCACCACCACTAGTACTTTTTCTATCATTCACATCACTAGCCCAATCAGCATTAGTAAAGAAACTCAAAGCAAGATCATCATCTTTAGGAAACCATAGGCCAAAATCAAATATCCCCTTCAAGTATCTGAAAATTCTTTTCACAACAATCACATGAGATTCTTTAGGATCAACTTAAAATATTGCAACAACACATACAACATTCATGATATCAGGCCTATTTTGAGCTAAATACAACAATCCACCAGTCATTGATTTGTATCTAGTTAGATTTTCCTTTGAAGAATCATCATCTATTGTCAACTTGCATCCAATCACCATGGGTGTACCAAGTAGCTTTGAATCTTCCATACCAAATTTCTTCAACAATTCTTTCACATACTTGGATTGAGATATAAAGATCCCTTTTTCTAACTAAGTAATTTGCAATCCAAAAAAGAATTTCATCTCTCCAATCATTGACATCTCAAACTCCGTCTGCATCTCATTAGCAAAATTCATGCACAAATTATCATCTCCTCCAAAAATGATATCATCAACAAAAAATTCCAAAATCAAATCTTTATCATCATTCTTCAAATACAAATTACTATCAATAGTACCTTTGTTAAATCCAAGCTTCAACAAATACTTATCCAATTTGGCATACCAAGCTCTAGGGGCTTGCTTAAGTCCATACAGTGCTTTCTTCAACTGAAAAACCATATCACCTTGATCAACCAACTGAAATCCATCTGGTTGCTCAACATACACCTCTTCTTCCAACTCACCATTTAGAAATGTTGACTTGACATCCATCAGATAAACCTTGTAGTCTTTGTAAGCAACATAAGCAAGAAACAATCTCACGACTTCAATTCAATAGATATGAGGAACATTTCCTTCCAACATCATAGTTCTAGCAACATCTTGAACTGTCTCGTTCTTCCTTTCCACAACTCCATTTTTTTGAGGGGTTTATGGGGTAGATAATTATCTCTTTATTCCATTGTACTTCACAAAAAGAATCAAATTCACTGTTTGATGCTCTTCTTTCCTTTATCATAGTTAAACCCTAAACCCCAAAACCATAGTTTGATGCCTGTTTGAATCTAAAGTAATGGTAAGAATGGTAGATTCTTCCCAGAGATAATTAATGCAATTGGGTTGTTTCTTTAAACAATTACATTTGTAGGTTGGTTATCGACACTTCGACACAGCAAGCCTTTACAACTCAGAGCGTCCATTGGGGGAAGCTCTGCACACGGCTTTTCAAAATGGACTTGTTAACCGAGAAGATGTATTTGTCACCACCAAACTATGGAATACCCAACATGACGACCCCCTCACTGCAATCAAGAATAGTTTGAAGTATGATTTCCTCAATACAATTTCAGTCTCTTATATTATCTCCATATTGCAGAACTTCTTATTCCAAATTATTTCTAATATTCACGAGTTTACAACTGGATTACGTTGATCTCTACCTTATCCACTTCCCTGTCAAATTTACAAAAGAGGCTCCAATTTCCGTGTTCCTTGACCGCAAGCCTACCAAGCTGGGAACAGAGGAGGATCCATATTCTGGGGCTAAAGAAGAAGACTTTTTGCCCTTAGATATAAATTCTACTTGGAAGGGTATGGAGCAGTGCATGGAGATGGGGCTTACCAAAGCCATTGGGGTTAGTAACTTTTCCTCTAAGAAGATTGAAGACCTATTGACCCATGCTAAGATCCCTCCTACACTTGATCAGGTAATGAATTACTTGTCATACGCCTCTTAGGTTGTATATACTTTTAGTTTTTGTAATCTGAAACACCCTTAATATAACTATGCACTTGTGAATCAATGGGTAAACTTAACAAATTATGTAGATCATTCAAATCTCCATTCCCCATTGAATCTTTGCTATTACATGGTACAGTGCTGAATTATATGCCATTCATATTAAATTTCCTCTTAGAAAGTTGTCTAGATGTTCTTTAAGGTCTATGTGTTTCAATTGCTAGGGCATGAGGCTTAGCCTGAATTGACTAAATATATCTTTTATAAATGTAAAATATCTCTAGCAAGCGTTTTTCTAATGTATAAATGATGATTAGTTCTTTCTCACATTGAGAGACTCATTTTCTTACCAAAGTACTAGCTAAAGAGCTTGATCAATTTATTTAAAATATGTGATGACTGGTTAATAATTCCTTACACAAATCTACCTATGAAATCCCTGTATTTAATTCTGTTTCCAAACCTCTCTTAAGTCATGAGCATTACTAGTTATAGTAATTTATTTCTTTCTATATGCGATGATTATGGAATGGAATTGCAGGTAGAACTGCATCCACAATGGCAGCAAAAGAAGTTGAGAGATTATTGCAGCAAGCATAACATTCATGTGAGTGCATGGTCTCCTTTGGGAGCTCCAAATACTCCATGGGGCTCAAATCTGGTTATGGATGACCCCCTCATCCATGAAATTTCTCAGAAGTATGGAAAGACTAGAGCCCAGGTATTCAATCATATTTGAATCTTTGGATATTTTTCTTGAGATTACGAACCTGGGCTGGAAACTGAAGTTACTGTTGTGCAATTGCAGGTTATGTTAAGGTGGGGGGTAGAACAGGGAGCGAGTGTGCTGCCCAAGAGCTATAACACAGACAGAATATTTTCAAATTTTCAAATTTTTGATTGGTCTCTGACTCCGGATGATCATGATAAGATTGGCACGCTTAAGCAGGTTAAGTTATATCGTGGGGATGCTTTTGTTAATAGCACAACCAGCCCCTACAAGACTGTTGAAGAATTGTGGGATGGAGAGATTTTATCTTTAGAATTTGAAGGTCACACAGACCATTTGCTACTTGCAACAACAGTCCTTTGTTTTCAGCTCTGGTGTGATATAAAGTGAGGATTTGATATGTTATGGAGACATAACATTTATTGGTGGCAACAAAGTTTTATGGATCGAGGAAATGCTGTTTTATATGCATAATATGCTTTCTGGATCGTGGTTTCATGTAAGCAATATTTGATCTCGTAGAGCTGTTATAGCTCAAAAATATGTTAGAAATTCAATGTCTAAACTGGGGTAATAGGTTGCGATGCTATTATGTAGGAGGCTTTTATGTAACAGCTTAGAGGTGTTTTGGTTACAAGTGTTTTAGTCATATGTTCAAAATAACCACCAACACGTTTAGATTTTATATTCAAAAATATATAACAATGATGAATAAATTATTCTTATTTCATGTCAAGTGAGGTGGGTTCAAGTGATTGGGCCACTTTGTTATTTTGATGAAGATTATGGTTCAAATTCTCTAAGGACATCTTAGTGTTGAATGAATATCTTAATACCTTACCAGTCATTAATATTTTTTTTGATGAAATAGAGTATACGCATATTAGAAGAAGTTGCATTAGTTTATCATTAAAAAAAAACTTAATAGAATGGAATTGTGTCTTGAAACCAGAGGTAAGAGTTAAGAGTCTATGTGGTCCCAAAAAGTAAACAACTGCACAAAACAAACTCATCCCCCAAAATGTAAACAACTGATCACATTGACATAATGTGATTAAAATAAGAAAGCAAAAAACTAAGCAGAGCTATAAAGCTTGTACATAGACGGGGTTCCCAATCATCAAAATTATCCCAAGTTACATCAAGCAAATCGTTTCCATCACCTAATGGCTGCCAATATGGAAAACATTTTTATCATTCTACTAAGTTTGTGTCAATACATTATTTTATTTTTAATGTATTTAGTTATTTACTTTAGTGTATATTATGCATTTAGGATAGGATACATTTATTCAAGTAGGTATTTACTTGGATAGATTGTACATGCATTTATCATTGTGGTTGTACATTCTTATTTTGGTGGAGGTGTACTACATGTGTCTACTATCTCATGTATCTGACATTGATTATGCATTCACATCTTTTGGTGGTATATCTTATATGTATCCACGTATAGTTTACTCTTGAACATCTCATCTCATTATGTTGCATTCTCTATTTTGGATTTGCTATCATATTGCATTTTACAAGCATCAATTATCTTTGTGCTTTTACCATTGTGATAACATTTTCCATCAAAATCATAGGTTGATTTGCCCCACTAGCAAATCTTATATCATATCAGAGCAATAGTTCAATATCATTCCATAGTTTTACAAAGTATCAAAGTCATTCTATGTTGGGGAAGCTGTCATAAACCTTGAATCCTAATGTTTGTATTTATTATTTATTTGTAATTGCGTTCTCACATGGGAAAGAGGGCACCCCACTATGAGGTGGTATTAGTAGTCATGGTGTTGAATATCTTAAGATGTGTGTAAGAATTTGTAAAAGCATCTAATGTCATTATGATGTTTTAGAGCATCTTCTGACATTGTAATCTTGTGATGTATAAGAGCATGATTATAGGGGGTTACATTAGAGTTTTGAATAGCATTATGGTTGTCTATGACACATGTCATAAACATCTTTGATTGGATAATAGAGACAAAATGGGGCACCTAAGTTGGGTGGACAACTATGACAAGCTATAAGAGAATTTAGAGAGCCATCTTGGACTATGGCATTGAAATTTGTAATATAATATTTTGGGAATTATACCTCTTGTATGTCAATACATTTTTTTCCAAAATCATTGCATAGTTTCCTATTTGCACTTCATCTATTTATCAGGTGCTTAAGGTAGCGTATGCATAGATTTTTTGTACTTAGGTATCATTATGATACTAAAATTATTCCAAAACTTGATGTTGTTGATTCTTCTATAAGGGCATGTCTCTAGATATAATATTACAACCCTTGTTATTGATAATACAATTGGTTCATATTTTGAAGCATGACAAAAAAAATTCTCAAAAAAGTTTTCCCATGTATATCACCATGTTATAATTGTTTCTTAATGTTATATTATCTAATGAATTTTTTTAGATCACATCTACCATATATTCTCCTCTTATAGATTAATGTATGAACATTTCCTTACCTTACATTTCTTTCATTTGATATCAAATTGTAATCAAATCGAGTTCTAGATTAGTACAAAAAAATAGATTGATCTTGGTTTGAGTGGGAGGATGGACAAAGGAGATCTTGTTTTAAGGAATAATGTAAGAACATGATTAGAGATTGAAGTATTCAACACCACTAATTTTGAGTCATGGAAGCTCAAGATGGAAGATTTAATCATAAATTGAGATTTTTGGGCTGTAATAGCTAGATCCAAACTAGTCAAAATGTCACTAGATGATTGGGAAATATTGGATAGAAAGTGGAGAAGCCTTATCATATTTTCCTTGGTAGATTCTATACATGATTAGAGATTGAATTATTCAAAACCACTAATTTTGAGTCATGGAAGCTCAAGATGGAAGATTTAATCATAAATTGAATTTTTTGGGCTACAATATCTAGATCCAAACTAGTCAAAATGTCACTAGATGATAGGGAAATGTTGGATAGAAAGTGGAGAAGCCTTATCATATTTTCCTTGGTAAATTCTATATAATTGAATCTTTGTGAAATTCCATCACAAAAATTTGATAGAATAGTTGGTGACTTGTGCCAAACTAAATCCCTACTAATAATCCTTTTTTGGAAGAATTTGCACACCTTGAGAATGGGTGATGTTGGTTCTATGGTTGAGCTCCTAAATGTGTGCAATATAATTGTGACCTAGTTGTAGTAGTTGGTGTGAAGATGGAAGATGAAAATCAATACATGAGCCTTCTATCAAAGCAATAGTTCAATACCATTCCATACTTTTACAAAGTATCAAAGTCATTCTATGTTGGGAAAAGTGTCATAAACCTTGAATCCTAATGTTTGTATTTATTATTTATTTGTAATTGTTTCCTCACATGGGAAAGAGGGCACCCCACTATGAGGTGGCATTAGTAGCTATGGTGTTGAATATCTTAAGATGTGTGTAAGAATTTGTAAAAGCATCTAATGTCATTATGATGTTTTAGAGCATATTGTGACATTGTAATCTTGTGATGTATAAGAGCTGATTATAGGGGGTTACATTAGAGATTTGAATAGAATTATGGCTGTCTATGACACATGCCATAAACATCTTTGATTGGATAATAGAGACAAAATAGGGCACCTAAGTTGGGTGGACAACTATGACAAGCTATAAGAGATTTGGAGACCCATCTTGGACTATGGCATTGAAATTTGTAATATAATATTTTGGGAATTATAACTCTTGTATGTCAATACATTTTTTTCCAAAATGATTGCATAGTTTCCTATTTTTGCTACATCTATTTATAAGGTGCTTAAGGTAGCATATGCATAGATTTTTTGTAAGGTATCATTATGATACCAAATTATTCCAAAACTTGATGTTGTTGATTCTTCTATAAAGGAAGGTCTCTAGATATAATATTACAACCTTGTTATTGATAATACAATTGGTTCATACTTTGGAGTATCAATTTTTTTTCACAAAAAAGTTTTCTCATGCATACCACTATGTTATAGTTGTTTCTTAATGTTATATTATCTTATGAAATGTTTTAGATCACATGTACCATATATTCTCCTCTTATAGATTAATGTATGAACATTTCATTACCTTACAATTCTTTCATTTGATATCAAAGTGTAATCAACTCAAGTTAGATTGATCTTGGTTTGAGTGGGAAGACAGATAAAGGAGATCTTGTTTTAAGGAATAATGTAAGAACACAATTAGAGATTGAAATATTCAACACCACTAATTTTGAGTTATGTAAGCTCAAGATGGAAGATTTAATCATAAATTTGAGATTTTTGGGCTGCAATATCTAGATCCAAACTAGTCAAAATGTCACTAGATGATTTGGAAATGTTGGATAGAAAGGGGAGAAGCCTTATCAAATTTTCCTTGGTAGATTCTATATAATTGAATCTTTGTGAAAATTCATCACAAAATTTCTATAGAATAAGTTGGGGACCTATGCCAAACTAAAACCCTACTAATAATCCTTTTCTGGAAGAATTTGCACACCTTGAGAATGGGTGATGGTGGTTCTATGGTTGAGATCCTAAATGTGTGCAATATAATTGTGACCTACTAATAGTAGTTCGTGTGAAGATGGAAGAGGAAAATCATTGCATGAGCCTTCTATTTTTTGTGTAAGATACACTTTAGTCTCCTTGAATTTTAAATTATATTAATGAAGTTGGGAATGGAAAAAAAATAGAAGCTCAAGAATAAAATTTAAAAACTCGCTAAAAAATAATGAATATAAAGAAAAAAAGAACTTGGAAAGTGATTTAAGAAGCTCCCTAACATGAACACAAGCACACCTACATTATGTTTCTACATTATTGTCTAATTTGGGCATTGTCATCCCAAGTTTGTAGAAAAAAAGGGTTTTTGTTAAGGACATATTTAGTCTATAGAGAGAAAGAGAGAAACATAGATCTAAAAATGCCAAAGAGGTACAAATAAAGATAGAATAATGGTAATGTGACCTAGATAATCAAATTAAATAAGATAGAAAATGACAAGAAAAATAGGATAAATATTATGAAACCTTTGTGCTTTTGAAATGATGAGGGCGCAACCCAAGACTTAGAAAATAACCCACAAATAAGAGAATAATTTTATTATTCAGAAAATGGAGCTTCTTACATGCAGAGGATCTCAAATTCCCAAGTTCTACAACACATGCAAGTTACAGAAAGCTACAGAATAACCCTTTCGCAATATGCGAGCTTGTTCCCCAAAAGCTACCCAAAAATTAGAAAACCCAAATT
>VDFB02051584.1:0-15656 GCA_007258455.2 Sequoia sempervirens | reverse complement strand
TTGAAGCTAGGTATTCATCATATTTTTACTTAAACAATTATTGAGGACCATCGAAAGGCCTTTAAATATGATCCCAAGCACCTAACATTTAAGAGGATAAGCACTATGTTTGTCTAAAATATATTATTATCATGAGGTTCTAAAAAACAATAATTAGTCAACCACAAACTACCCATAGTTTTAAAACTCAAGGAGTATTCATAGACTCATCTAACGCTCATGAGGGTTTCAAGAAAACAATCTACTCGTACTCGAACTTGCCACTCAACATAGACGAGTTTTGGCAAGTCCACAATGCAGATTCACTACAAGTACTCCTAGACATTCTTTGCAAGTATATACAACGAAAAATAAAAGAAAAAAAGCATAAATATACTGAAAATCCATAAAGTTTTGGTCTTTTTAAGCATATTCACCCATGCCATTTCCTCAAACACAATTTGCAAGTTTGCTTGAATGATTTCAAGCAAGTTTGGAGTGGAGAAGGATGTGGTATTGTTATATCCATAGTTTAAAAACTCAGACTCGAAGAGTGCTCGGCAAGCCCAAAATTTTTGACTCGGCAAAAACTCGGCAACTTAAAAAGTAGTTAAATTTCTTATAAAAGCATTCTTTTTTTTGCAAAATTCAATTACAAAATGTATCAAATGAGTCTAAAAACCATGAGGAAGTGTTTTCTATTAAATTTGATTGTTGAATCCATATGGATTACAAAATGGCATCATCATACGAAGTCGGATAGTGAAACTGGATACAATAGCTAGCTACTAACTAATAACTATTATGAATTTATGATGATTGTATTTGAAAATCATCATCAGAAATTTCATATCTAGGCAACTTAGACATTATAAATTTTTACATCTTCCTCTTTCCCGCCCTAGAGAAATATTGGGAGGTAGAGAGTAAGGTCCTCGCACCCAATTTTGGCTCCATGCTTGTCGTAGAAGATAGTGGCGGTGGCTCCTCCTCCACCATATCAATGTCATCCAATTGAATCTCCCTTGCTTCTGTTGCAAGCAAATCCTCCATAGCTTGCCTCTCGAAATCATCAATCTCATTCTTTGTAAACAAGGAGGCCTCATCATCTTGCACGGTCCAATCATTGAAGGGATCAATGTCATCCAAATCAATGAGTTCGTTTGGCTGGTCCTGCACCTTTCTTGCGCGAAGCCGAAGGTTATATTGCACAAAAACAAAACCATTGAGGTGTTGTTGAGTCAACTTATTATGCTTCTTTGTGTGAATGGAATCAAACAAACTCCAGTTGCGCTCATAGCTAGAAGCACTACAAGGTTGAGACAAAATTCGAAGGCCAAGCCTTTTCAAATTTGGGGTATTTCCACCCCAATCTTCCCACCAAGAACCTACAAATAAGATATTCAAATTTTTGTAAATAAACAAATATTCTAATAATAATTGTAATTCATAACTTGCAAGATATAAGGCTTCACTTTTTCTTATTGGATGTTTGGATCTCTCTTCCTCGTATAGCTAATTTGGAAGAAAACAACATCCCCATAGCTTCCTTATAATTTTGCAACTCTAAAAGGATGAGGTCTCCCATTGCAAATACACGTGTCATCCTCTCAATACATGTGGATAGGCCACCCATAACCTCCCCATTAGCATCCATGAAGCCATCAAAGAAGTAGAACTTGGGGTTGAGAAAATATCCTGCTGCATTAATGGGTTGGTGGATTTGATTGTTCCACCTTCGATCAATGATATCCCAAATAGGGGAAAATCTATTTGCATCCCCCATGTAATAGTGTTGGATGGCCTCTTTGGCCCTATCCATTGCCTCATAAATATATCCCATTACATTTCTCTTGCCCTCCACCAAGCGCAAGACCCTCACCAATGGCTCAATCACCTACAAAGTACAAAGTAGAACCAAATTTAAATCACCTTACAATGAAACAAAATACTTTTAAAATTAAAAATTAAAAATTAAGGATTCAATTTGAAAATTAATTAGAGTTGAAGTTACCTTGACAATCTCTAATGCTCTAGTTACAAATTGACCATCAAAGATTATTTTTGCAATCTTTTCTCCGTCAGCCTTCTTTGAGTAAGTTGAATCTACCCATGGTTAACTCACAAACATCTCCTTCAAGGAAGAAAATAAACTAGTAATACTTTGCAACATTAGAAAATTAGTTGCAAACCTTGTAGCACCCGATCGCACAATCTCTTTCCCCTCGGTGTGACCTCTCATCAATTGAAGAATCCATGGGTGATTATATATATTTTGTTATATCTCTTGCTTCTTCTACAATTGGTTTCACCCAGTCAATTTTGCGTATGTCCTCCAAAAGAAGGTCAAGGCAATGACTTGCACAAGGGGTCCAAAAAAGTGTCGGATGCCTCTCTTGAAGCAATCTACCAACTGTCATATATGCCACTGCATTGTCAATAACAACTTGGACAACATTTTTTATGCCCACCTCTAAAACAACCTCCTCCAACATCAAGTTCAAATTTTCTGCATTCTTTACTATGTTTGAGGCATCAATTGACTTTAGAAAAACCATCGCACCATTTCAAGCCACTATAAAATTGATAAGAGTGTGGTTTCTTCCATCTATCCAACCATCTGAAAGAATTGAGCATCCATTCTTTTGCCATTGCTTCTTTTCAACTTCCACATTTTCTTTTACATGTACAATAGCATCTTCAACTAACTTGCCACTTCTATCTCTTGGACTTAGGGGCCTTGTAACCTTTCCTTGCAACTGTCAGTGTTATCACTGTTGGCGTAACAACTAACACCTCTGGAGTAGAAGTTGTTATGAACAGCCTATGCACACTACGCAATGAGTGCTCTTCAAATTATGGAGGGGAAGCTGCCTCGTTATGCTTTGACAAATGTACTTGCAAAGGAAAATAAGCTAAAACTATGTCCTGTCTTTTTGTTTCAGCTGCTAGAGGCACAAGGCTTTCTTGAAAGAACTTACACGTTGCAGCTGAGTTTTCTCTGGTTTCGCAAATCAACTAAACTAAAACTTATATCTATCCAATCTCCTCAGGAAAACAGAGCAAGAGGAAATGGAGCAAGGTTATTACTATCAGACGATAAACGCATTCAGATTCTCTACTTGAAGGCAAGGTGGCGCAACTATCATCTCAATCTGAACAAGTTTATTAAGCACAAAACAGATTTTGAGAATTTGCTATGATAATCTTATGAAACCCTATGTGGCATAACACTCAATCAGCATAGTAAAGACTCATAAACAGCTTTTATCATCAAAATCTTTGTGAAACCCTATGTGGCATAACACTCAATCGTAATGACAAAAGATTCACAAAACAGATTTTCCTAATCTAAGAGAAGATTCACCATGAAAACTTTATGAAACCCTGTGTGGCATAACACTCGATCAGCATAGTAAACACTTCACAAAACGGTTTTATCATGACAATCTTACGAAACCCTGTGTGGCATAACATTCGATCATAACAATAAAAGATTCACAAGACAGATTTCTCTAAACTATGGAAGAATCCAGCATTACAATCTTTCGAAACCCTATGTGGCATAACAATCAATTGCAATAATGAAGACACATGAACAAATACCATAAAGAGCAATATTGAGGGCAAGGTAGGCGCAGCATATATTTCTCTCTCAAGCAAAAGTTAATTACAAATGAGTAAAAGCCTATTTATATACATCAAGGTGTAGGTAACCCTAAAATCACCTTTGAGTTCACTACGCTTCTGCACGCATGTAAAAGCAGGCGCACTTAACCCTAAATAAACTATACAGCTTAACCCGGCAACTACCCTCGCTTAACTGGTACAAATAACCTTAATTTGACAATGTGCAAGCATGCACGCCTCTTATTTAAAGCAAAGTTAGACCGCCACTACCTTCGCTAATCGGAAACCCTAACCCTAACTCCTCGTGTTGATAACTCGGTGATGAGATAAGCATAGCAGTCAGTAAGGAATCAAGAGACCTGGAAGTCTAGTTAACTGCTGCTCAGGACTCAACCCTAGAAATTAACTGCACGTTCTAACTGACAGATCACTCCATGTCAACTCGGTCTAACACTTCGACCAAGAACTCATCAATCTCCCTGTCATCTGGCACTTTGATGCTGCTAAAAATAACAGTCTGTTTCTTTAGTTCTCTGCCACTTTCAGTAATTGTGTGCACACCATCTTTGCATTCTTCAGTCGCCTTTCTCAAACTGGCTGCAATCACTGAAATATTTTCTAATTTTGGCGCCCTAGGTTCACCTTCAAGGCTGTCAAAAATCAGCTTCTCGAATTCCGCTTGAACTTTTTCCAACTCAACATACGTGCCATCTTCGAGAAGATAGTGACACGGAATCTGAACAACGAAGCCACTGACAAGTGCAAGCACTCCAACTGCGTCATCCTTCAGTGAAAATAACTTAGAAGAGATTTTCTCACATATTTCTGTTCTGAGAAGGTGCTGCTCTTTCCAAGTGAAGACTTTCTCTTGATCTTCGATCATCTCCAAAGCATCGCATGCAACTGATAACTGAGATACAAGAACGCGATCCTTTGCCAAGCTCTCTGCAACTGCAATATCCAGCAACTGAATACCCTGACGGAGTTTGTGTGCCTCACTCCTCAACTGATATAAATCTGTAAGAAGAGTCTTACCAGCAGCAACTAAACTGTCAATCCAATCATCCAAAAGTCTGCCATGACTGACCAACTGATCCAATTTTCGTTTCTCTGCAGGTGTGTGCCGAGTAAGAACAGGTGCTCTATTTGGATTCCCATGAACAAGATCAGAAATGTATTGACAAAGTTGACTAATTTCAGTTTTGAGTAAAGCCTTATCTTCTCCATCCTTCGTGATACGCTCTTCAAGATTATTGGTAACAATCTTGAGAAGAGATACATCTGTCTCTCGTGTGGTCCTGCCAAGATTTGCCTTAGTGAATGTAAAATCACCCACTTCGACCTCGTCCAAGCTTTTACCTTCTGGAGGCACTGCAACTTCTATCACAATCTCTGATTCAGGGGTCTTTTCGATATGCACTTGCTTCTTTATCTTCTTGTTTGATCTCCTCTGATAGGGCTCACCAAACTCAGATAAATCAAGATTGTATGACGGTTCACGCCTTTGTCTTCCCAAAGACTTCTCGAGCCAACAAGACTGAACAATATTTTCAATTCGCGGAGAGACTGTCCCTGATGTATCAACCTGTGGTGTTTCAGTCGTCTCCGATACTGCTTGAATTTGTGGCTCAGGCTCAGAATCTATATCAATAGGCGGAACGTGAGGTGAACTAGGAAGTGAAACGTGAGGCTCAGTCTGAATAACTGTCTCTACTGGAACTTCAGGAATACTCTCAATTTGTTTCTGCTTCCTTTTACCAGTAGCTCTTTTCCCTGTGTTTCCACTGAGTCTAACTCCTTCCGGAGGTATGATAATGGCTTTAACTCTGGGTTTTGCTCTAGAAGTAGAAGGCAATGACGAGAAATCCTTTGGCGGCTCTGCTACAGGAACTGACTTCCGCGTTCGCTTGCTCTCCAAGAACAACTTACTAGTCTTGATCACCGATCTGGAAACCTCTTCAATAGAAGTATTCTCCTTAGCATACCAATCAGGTGAGCGAAGTGGCTGCCTAGCAACTTGATCCTTAACATAAGAATTGAGAAGAACTTCTCCATCATCATCCGACAAACCATCAACATCTTCTGACAAATAATCAGAGAGCTGTCCCACAGTAAGTCTACAATAGTGACGACGACGAACTTCAAATTCATCTTCACAATTTGCCCAGAAGTCTTCAAGTGCTGGGGCATGTGCAATCCCTCGCTCTAACCGATTTGCATAATGACCGAGAGGATCATAGGAACGTCTCTCAGTATAAGGCTTGAATTTGAACCTTTCCATCTCAGTAGACATACGCCTGGCATCTGTTGCTGCATCACATGTGAAAATTCCCAATGAAAATGGAAAATTTGCCGCAGCCTTATGACGACTACGGAGAAAGAAGTGAACGTGCTGCATTTGCCTGAGAAACTCCATAAAGACAATCTTGTCTGACGGATATCTTGGCAACATCAGAGGCTCTCCAACATAACCATAAACTCGGAGGTACGTGAAAGTAGGAAACTGTATGAACCAATCTGCCCAAGTTTCCATTGCTGATTTGGCCTCGGCTGAAATACGAATGTGCATCTCATCATCAAGATCCCTCACGGTTCTCATGGAAAAGTGATCATTCACCACTCGAAAGTCCTGCTCAGACTGAGAAAACTCTAGCTGTGGATAATACTCATGAATATGCTGAACACCGAGAGTACCATTGGTGTTAAGAAGTCTGAAACTACCTTGAAATGCAACCAAGTAGACCAAATAAGATATCATGTGAAACTCGTGATGCTTGAGAAAGTTAGAAATCTGCTGATGTAAGCAATCACTAATTAACATAGCCCAGTCAAAACGCTCTGTGCCATCAAGGATTCTGGTAATCAGGTAGAACATCCATGGACGGAAAGTATTAGCATCTGACTGGCCGGTAACTCGATTGAGTAAGGTGATCAAAACAGCAACTTCTCCTTTAAATTCACCACGACCAACCTTCTTAGGCAAGTTAGTTTTCTGAATTGTCAACCATTTCTGAGCAACCTTTCTCTGTGAACGTTGATGATCAGCATCCCATATCTTCTCACAAGCTTCAAGATCAACAGTAAAGTTATCTGAGCGAGGAGAAATAGCAAAACATCTTTCTATGTCCTTCGGCTTGAGACTACAAACCACTCTTCCATCAACCGATCTGATCTGTCGTGAAGACGAGTCATAATGCTTAATGCAAGCAAGTACGAACTCAAGATCGAAGATAGAAACAGGAATGGATGCCGCTGCCAGCAACCCGGAACGCTCAAGATTCCTCATCGAATTGCTGCTAACACCTTCTAAACTGCTCAGATTGACCACTGGATAAACATGGTTTAGGTCCGTATCTGAAGTCTTGGTGAAATTATGTGTAAGGACTGATTTCACCTTGTAATCAATGAGATTGAACTGCATTTTGAAAATGGTGACTTTTGACTGTAAAGTCGAATATGTTTGAAGAACTTTCTGAAAAACTCTGAACAAGGCTAAAAATAGCTTCTGACAGGAGAAATTTTCGAAGAAATTCTGGAACATGGGTTTTGTGCACAACTGAATTCTGAACAAACCCAGATAGCTGGATTCTCGAAAAAATGTGATTCAAGCCCACATGCAAAGAAATTCTCGGAAAAAGGCTCAGAGCTTCAGAATGAAGGCTACGGGGCGATTTTCTCGAAAAAATCTAAGAAGTGGGTCTTGTTGCAAACGCTGAAATATGAGAACCCAGATGAACAGATTCTGAAAATATGTTGAATTACTCTGGCATGCGGAGAAAGTACCTAAGGTGAGAAATAGAAGAAATAAGACAGAAGATAGAAAGTTTTGCTTGTCTGCTTCTGAAAAATCTGCAAATCTCTTCTTCGAATCTTTATAAAACCTGCATGCAAAGTGGAAATGAAGTCTAGAATTGACTTCCTCTGAAGAATATGAGCTCGTAGCTTCGAAGAACGCTGAAAACGGACACCTGAATCACCTTAAGCTTGCTGGTTGCTCAAGAAAATACAAGCTTTCAGAGCAAAAGATGATGCAATAATGGACGCCACTCTCTGAATATATAGAATTTCATGATAGAAATTCGTACTAAAGCAAGCATGCATTAAAAATGGCGCTTGGCTTCTCATTGGACCTCATAATAGTTAACTAGAACTCAAACAAGCTCAAAAGGTGGACGTGCTTTAGGGTTTGCCCTTTCAACACTTCAGTTGAACTCATCATGCGATTTTAGCTTCAGTTAAGACTTGTCTTAAGTTCGCCATCTTCAAATTTGCTTTAGATTCATCAATTTGACCTAAAGCGTACCCTTTAGATAGCTTCAGTTAACAACAAGAATAAGATAAGAGTTCGCCATCTTCATGCAAAGAATAAGCTAAAAATAGCGACCCTTTTGGAAGTTCAGTTTGGCCTTCAACAAGTGCGCCAACTTCACATGCTTTAATCAATTAAAATCTAAAAATAGCAACCCTTTTGAACTAAAGTTGCCTTCCTTAAAAAGTGCATAGCTTCACACAAAAATGCTTCACTTTTCAACCTTAAATATGGCGACCCTTTTGAAACTCAAGTTGACATGCAAATTCGCCATACTTCACAAATCTTATGCTTCATGCTTCACAAAATAATGCTTCATCAAAATATGGCGTCCCTTTCCATGACTTCAGTTAACATGCAATGAAGCGCCATCTTCACAATCTTGACCAAATTCGCCATGCATGCAAACTTCAGTTGACTTTTAGTGATAATCTTCAGTTAAACTTAACATGCAATCAAGTTAACTCAACATGCAAGGTAGTTAACTGAACATGCAAACCAGTTAACTCGACATGCAAACTGAAAGATCACTCCACATGCCAATAAACGAACTGAAGATGACAACCCAGAAATCGTTCAGTCTAACTGCAGTCAGAACTCCAGTTAAGGCGTCCATTCAACTCACTTTCGAAAATTCAAATTTGAACTCTTGAGCGAATTCCAGACTTAGCCAAATTTCATGAAAATTTAGGCTAAAACCTCTGCCGGGACCTCTGTTCATCCCCTGACACTGGTTGACTGACTTCTCCGATTGGCTGGCTGACAGGTGCATTGCGGAGCTGAGTAAAAATTGATCAAATGATATCTTGATACTGCACGTCATAAAACTGACATCTGAAGGCTCAAAAATCCAAGCGCCTTTTTGAAAAGCTGCGCTTTTTCCCCGACTTCTAGTCACCAACCGTGATTTCAACTAAGGGAAAACAAAACCTTCATAACTTCGATGAATAACTTTCGTGGACCGGAACTCGTGTTCACCTGGCTGCTTTTTCTCGCTCGCACGACATCCGCAAAGGCACATTTCCGTAAACGCTATCGAGGTGTGAAATGGCATTTCCCTTTTCAAAGTTGTTCCTATTCCGCGTAATTTAGCCATTTCGAAACGACAAAAATAATATAAAACTTCCACCGCAGTCGGTTTTAGACATCTCCGATCCGACGGAGACAGCAAACGCAAAGTCAACGTAACACGGACATTATTAGGGCATCCTAAATCATCGTAAAGAAAGTTTTAAAGGCCCCAAAAGCTTGGGCGCCTTTCAAAATGTGCTCTTTTCGCTTTTTCCTCCTGAGCATTCGACTAAGACTTGACCCTACGCTTGACCTTCCGGGGCCGTGTGGTGGCAGTAACTTCAAAGAACTCCCCGCTGTATACACCCACCGGACGGACAAGGGCCGCTAAGCTTGGAATAAATGTGAGATAAAATATCTTGGATGGTATTCAACAAAACCTAAGCATTTGGCACCCCCAAAAGATGGGCGCTTCTCAAAGCCACGCTTTCCAAGCAGTTAGCCAATTCTTGCTTTCGCCTTGATCTGCACTGTATCTTCCGTAACTCGAACAAAACAGGTCCATTTGACAGGCTTGATAGCTCACTGTGAAGCCGACGTGATGCCGGACAAAAGTCTGCTGGAGGTGACAAACCTTAAAAACAGGATCTGGGCCCCTAAAAGATAGGGCGCCTATTTCAGAATGTGTTCCCTTCTCCAGAGATAGAAAATTTTGACGTTTTTCGTTCAGATTTTCATTTTCCTTAAATCTCTTCGGTAACAGACTGACATAGTACTGACACCAACTCCATATTTAAAAACCCCAAAAATGACCATTTGACGACACTTTAACAAGATTTAGACTCAATTAAGCAAAATGCCTTAGTGAAGCAAAAATTTTGGTTTTGGGTACAACAGTCACCAAACACTCCCAATATGGACTCCTTGCCACGTTGAAGGGAAGGTTGTTATAAAACCAAAAAATTGCACAAGCCTTGTCTGCTTCTTTGTGCACCTCCCTATTCCACCCAATATCTTCCAATAAAGGTTGTGATCCTTGTTCATTTCTAGGAACAAAAAAATAGAATTTGCTCGAAGTGGATGATGTGGACGGGGTACATATACGTGGATGGCGACCAGAGCCCACAATGCCTTTCATATTCACCTCAGATTCTCTTGACAAATTAGGAGCAATGGCTTCTTGCATCTTTGCCCTCTCCAATTATTTTCATCTAGTGTTGCAAGAAGGGCTATCATCTCTTGTTTCACCTCTTTTGTGGCTATTGGACATGCCTTGGCATCACGGTAAGGAATACCAGCAAGATGGTATTTGAGGCGATTGATGCCTCCACTAACCCTCTTCTTGCACCAAGTACAAATAACACTCCTTGCTGCTGGCCCAATTACACCATGTTTCCAAGCGGGATCACGGCTACCAAGGTTCTCCTTCCAATGGGCTAACTTGTGGCTGCTGAGTCCAAACCAGATGCGAAGGCGGATGCCATTGCGATTAAATATTTACCTACAATATTAAAAGTTGTAACTTGTAACAAATCTAGTACAAAGGAACAATCAACTAATTGTTTATTTAATCAAATTGAAAGACATTTCATTTAGAATGTTATTTGTTCTAAATTTAGTTTTTTCATTTTTATATTGGTATTTTTTGTTGGATGCACATTGATTTTGTTTACTTGTATGCAAATTGTAGTCCAAACCCTATTGCAAATTTGCAGGAGGGAGTAGCAGATTATCATTACATAGCAATTGCTCAAAATTTCCATACTGTATTTATTGCAAATATTCCACTGTAAATATACTTTTAGACTTTCAATCATAGTTCGCAGATCGGCAAGTAATTTGTGTGGATGAACAAAAGTTGTATGTATGTGTGTGGATATATATGTATGTGTATGTATGTGTGTGTAACGTGTAAGTATGATGTGTGTGTATGTAGGTATGTATGTGCGCAGTGTGTGTATGTTGTGTGTGCATAGGTATAAGCCTAAGGTATGTATGATCATGATGCGTGTGTATATAAGTGTGTATGTGTGACAGTGTGTATGTATGTGTGTGTACACACACACACATACATACACACTGTCACACATATTGTAAATGTTGCGTATGTAGGTATGAATGTGTGTATAGTGTAACTGTACACACACACACATACATACACACACTGTCACACTCACACATATTGTACATGCACACACATATCATAACTATAGACTATAATCTATACACACACATACATAACAATTAACATACCTATACACACACTGCACTGTGCAGTAATACATATCTATACACACACACAAGATGTCAAGTTTGCATGCATATACACACACAGACATATCTATACACACAGAGTCACATAGTTTCTTGTTTCACTTATCAATGTATCATGATATCATCAATCATGTATGCCTATCAATATTAAGTATATATATAAAAATTAAAGATTTTATTGAACAGTTTAAGTTTGTATATACACAGATTAGGATATGTTGATCATACACAATGATACATATTACACATTATCAATATACAAAAACATCAACATATCCTAATCTATGTATATACAAACTTAAACTGTTCATTAAAATCTGTGTATATTGATAATGTGTAGTGTAATATATAATATGTATCACTATGTACAATCAACGTATCCTAATCTGTGTATATACAAACTTAAATTTTTCATTGAAATCTTTAACTTTTACATATATACATAATACTGATAATGGATAATGTGTAATATCATGAAATTTGAAAGAAAATAAAAAATTTGAACTTACCTGTAGCTGCAATATCCCAAATCGTAGGACAAATTGCACCAAAAAACTAGTCCAAATCACGTCAAACTTGCACTCTAAATCATGTCAAACTTGCAGTGTCTAGAAGTCCCACTTGGGTTTATAGGGCACAAAATCGCATCCCAAACGTGTCCAAATTGCACCAAAAATGTGTCCAAATCACACCAAAAATGCGTCCAAATTGTGCAAAAAAAGGCATGGCAAAATCGCATTTCAGTAATGGCGAGTTTTTCCAGGGTTTTCAGCGAGTTAATGCAGGGTTTTCGACGAGTTTTTGCAGATGCCGAGTCATGATTTTATGTGCGAGTTGCTCGTGCAGGTCTGAAACCCGCAAGTACTCACTGGGTTTGTTAACCATGGTTATAGCTATCATAACAATATCATCATAAATTCATAATACATATCATAATTATCAACTGGCTGTTGTATTCGCATAATGATGCAATATTGTACTCTTTTTGTATTTAAATTAAACACAAAGCACTTCCCCAATATTTTACAAACTCATTTGATACATTTTGTAACTGTATTTTGCATAATTTTATATGTTTTTAAGAAATTTAAATATTCTTTTAAGTTGCCAAGTCGCCAAGAAGAGTCAAATTTGAATCTATTGAGTTTTTGCCAAGTCCGAGTTTTTGTACTTTGAGACTTCCCATTGAATATCTAACTTTGTTATTAACCTATTGAATGAGTGACAAGATATGTCCTCTTTGCTCTCTCTAAGAAGTTGAAATAAAGCACTTTATTTTCACATCTCTAATCCATTACAAGATCCAAAAGAGATATAAAAGTTTGAGCAAAAACCTAATGGGATGCCTAGCTGAAATATGCTAACCAATTTTTTCGATGAAGTAACACAACATAACCAGCACTTAACCAACTTGATTAGGATTAGCTCCAAATAGAAAACCAAACTTGAAAAGAACTCACACCAAGAATGCACACTCAATCCCAATGAGGAATAGGTGTTGTCATATGGTGGAGGAGCTAAATGAAAAATACTTGAAAGAAACTACTCAACGTCAAGAATGTGCACTCAAGATCCCACTGAGGGCGAGGTGCTAACATATGACGGAGTGTTGAATTGAAACTAGAAATGAATAGGCGGATAACCAGCCATGAAGAGCATTTCCATACTACCACCAAACAGTGGGGGGAAAAGATTACAATTAAAACAATTCGTCCGCTGCGGCGGGCATCCACAGAGTTGTGGGGATTCACCACTTGAGAGTGGGTACAAGAGTAATACAAATCCAATTATCCACACTGGCGGTAAACCATCCAGGGGTACTAATGTGAAATTAAAGAAAGAATTGCAACAATAAAGGACTGGAACAGTACTACTATTTACAGTCTTACAATATGGAAAAAGAGCTGCAAATTACATGAAAATTACAATAGATTCAATGTACCATGATACTGGATGATTCCATGTTAGACATCAACAATAAATGATGAAGAAAGGACCGAAGATTCAAACTTAAACAAGTCTGATGTAAAATAACAATTCTGGAAATTCTGATTAGCAACTGTGAAATTCAAAGAAATATTCACAATTCACTCAAAATACCTCCGTTTTGTGTGAAACGAAAACCAATGAGCTGCTGGAAGATAGGCGCCCAACATTAGATGAAGAAACAGCAACAAAACTCGTAATTTAATTCTTACACGAATCCCAATGCAGCAAGAATGGTACGGCCTTCATGAGGGGCGATTTTGACAAGTAAAAATCAACAACTCAAAATTAAAATCTGAAACTCTCCAAAGATGGTCGCGTTGGGTGTAGGAATGGATTGGAAAAGTACCCACAAGCAAATTAAATTCACACAAAAAGCTGTATGCAAAAACCACTTTCAGCTGTGACTGCATCAGCAACTTCAAAACTGGAAATATCATTAAAAACTTCAACTGTTGAGCTCAATCTGCTAGTCTGGATGAGAAGCAGCAATGAAAACCAACTAGGTGTTGTATTTCAAACACGACATTGGATTGAAACTAGGAGGTAAGCATCCCTCAAAGTAAAAACCAAGTTGTCATTTCGACAGCATAACATTAGCATAAATTCATAGATAATCAGCTCTTCAAACAACAGCAATATATAAGCTTTTGTTGGAAAATGAAGCAACAAGAACTCTTCAAATTCCAAGAAGTTGAATCACTTCAACTTCCAAAAGGACTTAATCTTTTTGCCTTTTACTTTTAAAATAATAAAATATCATTCAACCTCCTTTAGGCATCCACTACATTGCAAACAATAAAGCATTTACTAAATAAATAAATGCCTACCAATCCCCTTTATGTCCCTTCAAACAACTTGAAGTCATCAAGCCTAGCTAAAAATACTACATGAAAATTGACTCAAGTCTCAAACTCACCATAAGGAGAAACCAAAACCCAAAAGCCAAACCGACTAATGATATCAAGGATGACTTGAGTTGAACCGCTGACATGCCATCAGCTAAAATTTTAGGGACTTTACTAAAATAGCCAATCAATCGCCAAAATAGTGTTTACCTCTCAAACCAATAGAAAGCGTGAACTGAAATGGAAGTAAGACTTAATGAAGTTTCCATTAACCTAAATCCAATCGCTTAAAATTAGTATTTACTAAAAATCGTAAATACCTAGAAATGCCACAAACCTCCAAGCAAGGAAACCCTAATTTCACTTTTGATCAACCTACGGATTTCTGGAAATAGGCTATCAGTCAAAGAAGAGCGTATGGCCAAAATGGGGACATTACACTAGCTACCTCTTTTTTATAACTATTTTTATAATTAATTTTTCAAATATATTATTTACACCATCATCCCCCTACTATCCCCAATTTTTTTCTCAAAATTTGTTGTCCCCAAAATTCATCCCCACATCTCAACATCCTCCTACTCCAAAACTCTATTGAACTAATAAAATGATTGGTTTAAGGCATGAAAGAATTTAGCATTCTCCAACCCTTTATGCCAATGTCTCCATTTTCCTTTCACAATTCCCCCATCTCTTTTTCTTTCCACAAATCCTCCATCCACTCCACTACTTTTTGTTTCATTTTGTAATTTTGCATGTATTTCAATTTTTAGTACGTCATGATCTCATCTTCCAAAGAAATTATATTTGTATAACTTGTGTGATTATATGCTGCCATGAAGGCATGGTTCATTGATAAAGGTATGGCATTGTTTTAGGAGCCACCCAAGTTCAAACCCCTACTAGGCTAGGGTGTTCACAAGCTTCATGCCCTTATTGGGTTGTTGTGTGCACAGGGTTTGGACTATTTATTCACTTCACATAGGGAATGATGACCCTCATTTTTGGTCCCATCAGCTGGGACTTATTATTGCCCAATTCAAGCCAAGGGTCCACTTGAAACCATTAACCAACCAAAAAAAACTTAAGTGATTATATGTTCGAACAATGAAAATACTATCTATAATGTTCTATAATATCTATTATTGTCAAGTCCCACTTCTTATATATGGGGCACCCTATTACCCACACCCAAAAATATATACACACCTGAGCTTCTAATACCTCTAGACTACAAAAGTAGACTTGCATCCACTCTTGACACCCAAAATTTTCTATTATTTGTGTTATGCGTCTTCAAATGCACTAAGTCCAATGTTCAACCACATCCCAAAACAACTTCTTTACACTAGTAATGAATGAATGAGACTTTATAGAATTTTTCTTATTCCCACCATTCTTTCTCATGGATGTTTCCTATCCTTGTTTGGAGGCTTCTCATTTGGCTATTTTCTAATGAAAACTTAATTATAGCAGTTTGAATATAACACAAATAGCCAGTAAACCATTGCACTTGTCGATCATGATAATTTTCATAAGATCCCCATATGTACATTTTATCTGTAATGTCCCCATTTTGGCCATACGCTCTTCTTTGACTGATAGCCTATTTCCGGAAA
>VDFB02051583.1:0-12311 GCA_007258455.2 Sequoia sempervirens | reverse complement strand
CCTTTGCATAATAATTGACTCCCTAAGTTGTACTTACGGGGGGGGATGTTGGTGTAAATAGGTGTTTTACCTATCTAGGTCCTATTTACATTGTTAAGTCCACTTAGGTCCTAAGGGGGAATCTTTCTAATTAAGCATTATTTGTCACTTATCTTATCTAGTTGGCTTTTGTTTAATGCTTGTGTCCTAGGTTATTTAATATTGGCTCATGCCATTTGATTATGACACAATCATTTAATGTTGGTACATCATCACCCTTGCCTATATAAGCAAAGCTTCATATGTACATTGAATCTCAATTGAGTGTGTAAGTCCAATATATCACTGCAATCTTGAGTATTGCATATTGACCATATCTTGCATCCATTGTTGCAATTTCAAGTTCTTGTTTTTCCCTGTTGTAGAAGGTTGTTGTTGGTTTTTGCAGATGATCCTAGAGGCTTGAGTCCTTGAGTGACTCTGACATTATGACATTGGTTGTTCTTGGGAGTTGACAAATTTCTTGTTTGGAGCATTTTTGTAGAATTTGCATGGGCTGCAAGTCCTCTTGTCAAAGACGTTTGCTTCAACAAATTCAGAGTCATGCAAGGACCTTTTGTATGCTCTCCTCCTGCCTTCAACATCTTTTTCCACTTGGCTATTGCATGCTATTAAAATTCCAATCATAGTAACTAATTACCTAAAGCTTAAATAATCATTAAATTAATCACACAAATCATTGAAATTCAAACTGTGGAAATGATCACAAGTATGCAACAATTTACACCTTGAAATCTACTTTGCAATCCTTCAAAAGCTTACAAGGAAACCTCCACAACTGTCATTGTCAACTACAGCTGCAGGGAATTACTACACTGTACTGAGTTATTGAACTTCTATCTTGCATCTATCTTTATACTATTCAGCTAAAAATCTAATCTTCCAAAATAGAAATCTTATCTCACACAGAAGATGACTTGGAAGATAAGTATAAATCATTAGTGATTATCTACGCTTTATTACTTAATTAAATAAATAAAAGACTTTCACTTTAATCACTAAAGTGAATTACAAAATAGAAATAACTCAGAACTACACATTCACACTGAACTTGTGCAGATGTTCCAAACTGAGATAAAAACTCAACACCTGCCTATATTGCATCTTGTTTGTGCATGTTTTACAGTGCACTGGTTTGGTAATGGACTTCTTAGGTAATGTGACATCTCTACTTAACCCAGCATCTATGTCAAACCACTTTAGGCTTTAGCTTCTATATTGACAACACTTAAGTTTTGAATTTTTTCAATTGATTGTGGTATCTTTCTTCATCCAGCATCTTCATCAAATCACTTATGCTTGAAAATCAGGCAAGGCACCCTATACTGTCAAAATGTCCTATTCATGTCCCTTTGGATTTTCCTGAATAACCTCCAAGCATTACTCTACTATATTTAGGAAGCAATTTCTTTAAGTGTGGGGTCCGGGTGCTGCGCCTACAACTTCTCTGAGACCTTTGAAAGACTCCTCTAATTCTTCTCCTGTCAAGTTTCTTGGCGCTTACTTACTATTTTTGGGTAAGTAGGCACCCATTTTAAAGATTCCTTGCCAATTCCAAAGCCTGTAGTATCCGTACTTTAGTGGATCTGGGAGCCTCTGCACAAAAACAAAGTCAACGACTCATCGATAGCCGGTAATTAGCCTACGGATGATGATACGAAAGTGTTTGTAGCGTCAAGTTTGCAAAATGTAAAATATTGGCGTTGGTTCAAAAGCGGTTATGGGTTGCACCAAATTTTTTAGGGGAAGCAAAAGTAAACGGCCAATGATATCCGCCAGTTTGCACCAGAGCAGCTGGAAATTGGAGGGAAACATGTTTAAAAGGGTGTGAGAACTCGATGAGAAGGTTGTCGGAGCATTTTTGAAGAATGAAATATTAATAATACTCTAATTTTTTTCTCCATTTTCCTGTATTTGCTGAAGATTGCAGTGACTGTACGGCCTGTACAGCACCCCTTTGATTCATTTTGTTGTGGGATTGCATGGTAGATTGTTCTAACTTTCTTTTGAATCCAATTTAAAGGATTTTCATTAGTTTTGGTGCATTTAATTGTCAATTCTTCAAGACCGGCCTAAACACACAGATTTAAGGTTTGAAAGTCATTTAAAATGGTGTATTGACCCATTCCTCTCTTTGTGGCCACTTTAACTCGAGGAATGGATCTGCAACATCACTAAAAAGGTGTGGGAATGTTGAGTAAGTGCAGGGTTGGTCAAGAGTTGTGTTGGGCATGAAGCCCTAATGAGGAAACTAGTGTTTTCCTAATGAATTTATGTGGTTTTGTGATGTCAAAGTATAGGAACAAGTCTCTTTGTAAAAGAGGCCTAATTTGAAGCCTAGAAAGCGTGTAAAACCAGTTTTGGAGAAATTGTTCAAAAGAAGTTCATTGTGATTTGTTAGTATGTTATTGAGTGTCTTGATGGGTCTTTGAATAGGCTCAGATCTTGGTCTGAAAGGATCTTAACGAGAAGATATACCCAATTGAATGAGTTGGCAAGGCTACAAGGAAGAGTGCTGATTTGGTGAAAAGAGAAGAATTTTGAGAATTGTGACTTATGAATTGGTGTTGTTGGTTTATCTTGTGTTAAGTTGTGTTGCAGGACCCCCCCTTGTTTGCATCATTTTTAGTACCTTCTAAAATAGTAAATCAACTTGGGTTAGCCAGTCTTGGACAGGCAGATCTCAGTAGCACATATTCAGTTGGTTAAAAGTTACTAAGGTTGAATCATTTAAATATTTGATTAAAGTTTCGAAAAGTGAGCTTTAATGAAGTAACTTTATATTTAATCGTTGAGGGTCAAGAGGGCACATAAAAAGGACCTTGGACACCTAATGAATGACTTGAAGTTGTTTTTAAACTTTAATATCATTTTATAATGCACTTTTAAGTGGACGCCTAAGGAGGAGAAAAAATGGAATTAATATTAAAGCTAATGTTGAGGATGATGAAAATAAAATCAAATGTTTTTATAAAATGGCATTGATTTTAGGGGCTGCTGCTGGTCGCCCTAACTTGGAGACTTTTAAAAGCTTGTTTGAAGTTCATTTGGGGGGATTATGGATGCTTTTGAAATTGTTTTCCAAGTATTTCTCTTGGAGCTTGGCTTTGAGGAAATCAAGGGTTTGCAGGGACGAAAAACTCTATAGATCACACTCTCTTCGTGTTTGAAAGATAACATTCGAGAATGGTAAAAGTATTCTAACATTATCATAAAGAAAGTTACATAATTAAGAGGTTCAAATAATACTGTAGATATTAACTATATCTACCTACTAGTTACTGTAGAAACAGTAACAACCTATCTAATACAATACAAAATGATATTGACCATTAATAAACAAACTTAATAAATATTCTAACACCCTCCCTTAATGGTCAATTCATTAACAACACCAAGTTGCCCCCTGAATTTGACAAACTTATCCAGGCTCAGAGACTTGGTGAGAATGTCAGTAGTCTGATCCGAGGTCGGAACATACTACAATTGAACTGATCCGTCTTCTACTAGCTTGCGAATGTAGTGACAATGAAGCTCGACATGCTTGGTACGTTCATGGAAGACTAGATTTTTGGCCAGTTTGAGCACCCCTTGATTATCAATGTACAAGGGAGAAGGTCCTACTTGTGACATGTGCATGTCAGAAAGCATCCTACGGAGCCAAACTGCCTCACATGCTGCTTTAACGGTTCCTCGATACTCTGCTTCAGTCGAGGAAAGAGCCACTGCATGTTGCTTCTTATTGGTCCATGTTACAGCACCGATACCCAAACTGAATACATACCCAGAAGTAGATTTTTTGTCATCCACTGAACCTGCCCAATCTGAGTCTGTGTAACCAATCAGCTTTGGATCCTTGCATCTGCCATAAAGAATGCCATAATCTAAAGTGCCCTTAACATATCTGAAGGCACTACCGCTTACAGCTGCAATCAATGATAAATTTTGGAGTTGTCATAGGCGAAATGTAACTCAGCTGCCGCGTGATGTCAGTCTAGTAGCGGTAGAATTGGAGATAGAACCACCACAGTTACTTTGAATATACGTTTATACAGCTGAGGTGAATAGTGGATAACCTTCAGCCCCTTCTCCGCAGGTGTGGAGAAGCGGGTTTAGATCCTTATCGAAATTTAATCAAAGCGGACTTACAGCATATTTAGGGGTGGATCCTTAGGCAAACCTCAATACCCAAACAATAATGGAGAAGCCCTAGATCTGTCATGTCAAAAGCCTAATACAAATCTTGTTTGATTGCTGCAATCAAATGTGCTGAACTACCAGTAATGATCAAGTCATCAACATAGACAACAAGAAAGAGAATATCATCAGCAGAGTGTTTGACATACAGATTAGTGTCGGAAGGGTTGCGCTGAAAACCATGATCAACCAAGTACTGATCAATCTTGATGTACCATGCACGAGGCGCCTGTTTCAATCCATAGAGTGCTTTCACGAGCCTACATACCTAATGTTCTTTGCCAGCAACCTTGAAACCAGGAGGCTGTGTCATGTAGACTTCTTCCTGCAACTCACCGTTGAGAAAGGCACTCTTGACATCCATCTAATGAACTGTCCATCCAAATTGGGCTACAATAGCGAGAAGAAGACGAATTGTGCTCATCTTGGCAGTAGGAGTGAAGGTCTCCTCGTAATCAATGCCCTCACACTGTGTGAACCCTCGAGCAACCAACCTAGCCTTGTATTTATCCAATGTACTATTGGCATGATACTTGACCTTATAAACCCATTTGCAGCTGATAGGTTTCTTTCCAGGAGGAAGATCAGAAAGAACCCAAGTGTGATTCTTTAGAAGACTGATATTCTGTCGCCATAGCCTTTTCCCACTCTGGAATTCCTTTAGCCTCTAAATACACCTGAGGCTCATAGATGCTATGGATGTTGGCCATAAGAGCAAAATTGACTATGTGTTACTGCTTGCTCTTGCTACGAGTTGATCTGCTCTCAATGAGTTCATCATCATGAAGATCCCCAATAGTCTTGAGCCACCACTTAGGCCAACGAGTAGATGTGCCAACATCGGAAATAGGAGTAACAGCATCTCATGGGTTTTCTGGAACAAAATCATCTAGATGTGAGTCCTTAGGAAAATCAGGTGGTGCTAGATCATGACTTGTAGATTGCTCATCTTCAAAGTCGAAATGCTCTGAAGCCCTCCCATCAGGGGAACCAAGAGGAAGATGAACACCCTCATCAGGAACCTCCATAGGCTGATCCGCAGGATTGGTAGTAGGAACAAATGGACTAGTAGTCTCATCAATCACAACATCACGACTGAATATGAGACGATCCGTCTCCACATCAATCAACCTGTATGCCTTGTGATTGTCGTTGTAAACAGTAAACATAACTATTTGGCTCTTGGACTCCAACTTGGCACGTTTAGCATCTGGAATCCATACATGAGTGGTAGAACCGAAGACTTTCAAATGGCCCACCTTAGGCTTACATCCTGACCAAGCTTCTTCAGGAGTCATCTTCTTAACGGCCTGTGTAGGTGGCCAGGTCCGGGAGGTACGTGGTATAAGCATTATGTTAGGTACATTTCTGTACTCGAGCATAGAACGAGCCATTTCGGTAATGGTGCGATTCCTGCATTCAACGACACCATTCTGCTGAGGGGTGTAGGGTGTGGTAAGTTGGCGCTTAATGCCGTGTGCAGCACAAAAAGTAGAGAAGTTAGTTGAACAAAACTCCCCCCCATTATCTGACCTTAGAGTAACAATGTGAGAACCCGATTCTTTCTCAACTAAAAGGCCAGCAAAGCTGGAAATAATGCTAAAACCGCGTCTAATTACTTTAAAAATACACCCACATTTCGGTAGGAAATCATCAACAAACAATAAAAGTACACGGACCCAGTACTGAGGGAGTATTCGGTAAGCCCACATACGGCGACGCCGAACCCGGTTAAATTACCTTGGAAAGAATCACCATCAAGCGGTGTAATACGTCTTGCTTACCGGCAATGGAAGCTCCACAAACTCCATGATTTTGAGTTTGAGATCGAATGGGTGACAACAAGACCTTCGGAATGGGCAGAAGTAGGCACATTCCAGAGTGCCCTCATCACGTGCAAGGTTTCGCGATGGTTTTGGCATGCTCCAAAGCGACCAAAGCGTGCTCTGAGAATCACGGGAATGCGGCAAGTGCAATGCAGTTAAGTGATCCTCAAGTCCATAGCAATTGTTACACGATTCTCTATCGATGCTGTAGGTGGGCAGACTGAAAACAACATCCAATTGGGAGATGCATGATTTGGTAGGCCGGGAAAGGTTATGTTCATGCGGAACATAAATGAACCATCTGAAAAATGTTGCTCTTCCTCCCAAGGTGAATCTAGGCGTGCCATACCAACAAGCGTGGCCTCTTTTGCCTCCTCAAAAATGGTGAATCCCGAGAGGAATGGTTGAATTTTGTAGACCAATCCCGACAATGAGTAAAATGTAGCGATGCCCCTGAATCGATATACCAGGCAGAAGAATGTACTGGATTTGCAGTTCGCTTGGCCATAAAAGCATAGAATGCAGACTCTTTCTGCTCAGTGTGCTTGGCGACATGTCTTGATCCTTTTCGACTCTGTGGGAGCGGGTTGAGTTCTGAAAGCGACGATCCAGAACCGCCGATATTCAAAGATCGTAAGCATTCGCTGCTTCAAGGTGTTGTAATTCTTCCCATTGAACTTTTGGCTGCTTTCGAGCATTATGTTCGTTCATCCCATTTGTCCTAATCCTTTCCGGCTACAGCGGGACGGGTTGAGTTCCTCAAAATGACCTAATTGAGACACCGATATTCAAAGATCGTAAGCATTCGCTGCTTCCAGGTGTTGTAATTCTTCCCGTTGAACTTCTGGCTACTTTCAAGCATTATGTTCGTTAGAGATGCCATCACGTACCTCGCGGTCAAACTGGTGACGACAAAATAATGCACAAAAAACATAAACAATTTCTGGAAAACAAATTCCAAGGCAAAAAAAACAAAACCCTAGCACGAATTTCGAGGTTTTACTGAGAACCCAGAAAAGATAAATAAAAACCCAGAAGGATTTAGGAATACCCAGAAAATTTTAACAGCACAAATTTTGAGGCACGGAAAACGAGGTACCCAAAAAAATCGAACAACCCAGTTGTGACCTTGAAAAACCCAGAAGGAATTTGCAATCAAAATAATTTTTCGACTTGAAAAAAGGGGTCAAAACCCTAGTCGAATTTACAGAAAACCCTAGCAGCAGAAAAAAATGGCCACAATTTTTGAAAAAATTTGGAAAAACAAGGCACAAAGGGCACTGAAAATCACATCCAGCAAAGAGAAACCCCACAACACAGCTAGGGTTTACAAAACGCGTCCAAAAAAGTAGAGAATCGCGGCCAAAAATGGCAACGCTTCTTCAAAAAATGCGCGGACAGAAACGCGTCTAAAAAACACGCCAAAAAACAAAGATTTTCTGAGAAAATATGACGCCCAAAACCCTTAAAAAAACGCCTTCCACGGGTTTTAAAAAAAAGCGTGCCCAACAATGAATAATCGCAGCAGATACGCGTCTGCGTCCAGGAAGAATCCGCGTGTGGACAAGGTCAGAGATCACGGCCGAAAGAAGACGAAAGTTATCTCCAAAAACAGGTTGCAGACCAAAAAAAGGCGCTCAGAAGGGTTTAAACACGTGCCAAAGATCGCAGCCAAACAAAAAATTGCGCCCTAGAACACACAATTTTTACAAAAAACCAGATAAAAAACCGATTTTGATGACCCACGAAATTCTCAGAAGTCTCACATGAAATTTTTCACGAATTACAGACTTTTTTTTTAAAAATGCCCAGAAACCCTAACGCGCTCTGATACCATGAAAATGGTAAAAGTATTCTAACATTATCATAAAGAAAGTTGCATAATAAAGAGGTTCAAATAATACTATAGATATTAACTATATCTACCTACTAGTTACTGTAGAAACAGTAACAACCTATCTAATACAATACAAAATGATATTGACCATTAATAAACAAACTTAATAAATATTCTAACAACATCAAGAGGGTTCTGGGAGGTCTCACTCAGAGGCTTCATTTGTGTTTTGATGAAGTTTTGAGGAGTTAGAGATCGTATCTTATGCAAATTTCGAGTGCAGTTGAGAACAAAGATTAGAAGGCCAGATTTATTCAGTTTGGTGTGTGAAGTTTTTGGCGAGTTTAAGACATATCTGGGCATAGCCTTGTTGGACCTGAACTTATGTTTTCCTCGTAACTCCTAAACGATCATTGAACTCGAAATGGGTATTGCATCTTTCTAAGGGTTACTGAAGGGTGATTCCAAAGAGCTATTACTTGGATTTTTTGAAGCTGTATTTGAATTTTTAGGTCTGGTCAACCTCTTGCAACCAGCGCTCCTCACCTGGTGATTTCATGGTTTGCTAGTCATCTTACTGGGTGCTGCAAGGCCGTTTCCTGTAGCTGGTTGGAGGGTTTTCTAAATGCATGTAAACTCGGAGTTTGATGGCATTCTTCTCGGTGAACATGTGCTAAAAGGTGATTCAATATCTGTTGTCACTGAGCTAAAAATCAGGTCTGAAAATTGTCTGTTTTCTGAGCTTTAGCAAGGAGATAAGGGCCTCATATCCGTTACAGCCCGCTGCCCTTTAAAGGGGTTTCATGTTGCTGCCAGGCGTCTTGCTACAGGTCTGAAAGTAATTCTATTTTCTGAATTTCTATGAATGTAAAAAGTCTGCACTCTCTTGTCAATGAAGTTTGAATATGTTAGAATATTATATTCTAATATTGTCCAATGGTCAATCTTATCAACAGTAGTTGGTAGGTAGACATTTAATGTCTACAGTAACTTTACTTCTCTATATATTTCGTGCCTTACAAAAACACGTTTCTCGAAATTTGTGCCTCAGTTTGAAGTCGAAAAATTATTTTAATTGCAGATTCCTTCTGGGTTTTTTGAGATCTCAAATGGGTTGGTCTCCAATTTTTCTAGGTACCTCGTTTTCTGTGTCTCAAAATTTGTGCCTCAGTTTCAAGTCGAAAAAATTTTTTGATTGCAGATTCTTGGTGGGTTTTCCGAGATCTCAAATGGGTTGTCGTCCGATTTTTCTGGGTGCTTCGTTTTCCGTGCCTCAATTTCTGTGCAGATCTGTTCTAGCGGCTGGGGTTCCAAACCCTCTGTTTTTCAGCCGACAATCAATGGCTACCTGTTTCTGGGCTTCTGTAATTCGCAGTGTTGCATGGGATTCCTTTGTTGGGTTTTTTAAATATTTTTTTCCCTTATTAAAAAAAAAAAATCTGGTTTACGGGTTTTCATAATTTTTTCCCTTAAAAAATTCCTTAATGGTTTATAATTTTCTCCTCAAAAGTTACGAGTTTTCCGTATATACCCCTGAAATGCCAAGGGTTTACATTTAGGGAGGGCTCTCTAAATACTCTGGTTTTCTGCGTTTTTTTCCGAAAGAACGATGATTTGTAATCTTGGGTTTTGCGATTTTTTCCTCAAAAATCGTGGTTTGTTGCAGTCTATTTTTGTCGCACCTAGAGTTGTTGGGGCGAACACTGCACAACTGGCTTCTTGCAATCTGTTCTCGGGCGTCGTGCTCCTCTGCAAAAGTCTCGACGGTTTTGCGGTTATCCCCTCCGTCGTGGCGCGTTCAGGTGGTGTGTCTGCGGCGAACTTTCAAGGAAGGGCGACTCTACATTATCCAGCGTCGGGTTGGAATTTTTGGCGTGACTTTTGGTGTTTCTGCCGGTCTGGGAGGGTTGGTGGCGGACTCATCTCCGTGGCGGAAGTGGTGGCGGGGCTCTTATCTCTTGTGCAAACCCATTCTAAATAGAGGCAGCTACATTATTTTAGGCCGGTTTTTGAACTCTTGATGCATGAACATTTGCGGATCTAGGAGAGATTCGTAGCAGCGGAGTGTTGAAGAATTTCATGACCAATAGAGCACGCGGTGTATTACGTAGGCTAGTTGAATGATTGACCATTAGGAGGTGTTAGAATATTATATTCTAATATTGTATAATAGTCAATCTTATCAACAGTAGTTGGTAGGTAGATGGTAGGTAGACATTTAATGTCTACAGTAACTTTACTTCTCTATATATTGTAATCAGTTCTTCCTGTTAATACAAGCAATTTCTAGCCCAAAATTGTTTCAGAATATTGAAGGTTAAGAAATGTTTATTGCCTAGCAAGTCTATTGCATGTTTCATCTGCATTTATTTATCTTTCCCTGGGCATCGACATTTCATGACTGGCATATTAAAAAAGAGCAATCAAACAAACTAAGGAAACTATAACAGCAGTGGTGAAGATATCAAAAAAATATTTGGGGGTTGGTCATTACATTGCTTCATCTGTTTTTAGAGTTTAGTAAGTTACCACTAAGGGGGGGTAGTCTACAATTCCTTTTTGACCTTGATTCCCTGAGTTAATCTTTGGAAGAGATGTTGTCTACTGGTCATTTTTAAGACCCATGCACATTAAACTTGGGTTATATATCTTCCCTAAATTGGCATTTTTTTTCATGTAATTGTGAATAATTCTATGAATTTCCAGAGCTTGAGCTAGTTTAAAATAGGTTTTAGTTGTCCCCTAGTCATCTATATGCATGCATCCTTTTACACGCATGCTATCACCTTTTTTGTATGCATGAATTCTAGTTACTTTCTTCTAGGTCTAAGTAAGGGAATCTTTTCTCACCTCCATCTTCTCATCTGTATAAATTGAGGATGGCATTGTACAATATTGATGTTGATTTTACAGATTATCATCATAGCAATAATATAGTCTTATATTTTGTATCTAGTCTATTTAAATAATCTATTCAATCCATGAATTTGAGTGTGGAAGGTTTTTATTTGGGTAAGGTAGATCCTGCTGAGTCTCATGAATTTGAGTCAAATTTCATCGACATATTAACAAGGGAATAGAGACTTAAGAAGTTTGGCGATCTTCCATAGCAGCCAACACTCACAACTAAGAATTTTTTATTTATGAGTAAATTTTTTCCTTATTTATTTCTGCTTGGCTGTTGTGTTTCAGAATATATGTAGTCATTGTAATTTTTGTCTGGGATTCACATTAACTAGAGATCCACTAGGACGTGTCCCAGACCTAGACCCCATGTCCCAAACATATTGGGGATGCGAGACAGAGACAAATTATCCCCCCAGTGTCCCCAGCACCCAAATCTGAATGGGGGGACATCACTGAGACATCCCCATGCAGCAAGGATGCACCTGAGAATAGGATGCCCATTTATTACAAGACTGTTGGCGGCTTATCTAGTTGTTTATAATTGTCCGACATCGAGGGGCATCCCACAGACTACACTTACACAAAAGAAATATAGCCATTATACTGAAATTTGCCGCCATTTATTCTAATTTGCTGAATTGGGAGGTTAAAAGTTTACTCAAAACGAAGCTGCAGAGTTACGAACCAGAATGCATTAACAAACAAACTGATAAACATCAACTCTTTGGCATCATTTTCCATTCAAATGCAAGAACATAAAGGAGAGCATTGCTGTTTAGAAGCAAGGACTAAAACACATAACCATTAATGAAAGCCGAGGACCAATTGAATGGAAAGCAAACTCGTAATCTAATCTTATTGGTGGCAGTCAAAGGTCTATTTGAATGCCAAATAAGAGCCTTGTTCTAGATGAAGGTTAAGTCAACATTAAACTACGAAAGCATGAAAGGCTACCCACAAGAAAACATTCTAAGCCTACACTTTCTAGCAAAAATACATTGAACTGTTAAATCTTAAGTTTTGGTTAAACGGTGTCTTCAATGTGTCTACAAGACTAGACAAACTTACACCAAGCGTGTTAAAATCACCAACACCATAATTGAATCTGTTTCAAATTAGCATTGACTTAGACGCCTATGTGGTTTCTTCCTTTCAACCGTAGAGAAGTTTTCAAGAGTTGCATACTTTGTAGGGGCTCCTGTTTATATTTTTAGTAGATATATTTAAATGTTCATTTTTTAAAATTTCAAATTATTTTAATTTGTCAAGGTTAGTTTTAGGCATTCTAATTTATTTGTATATTAAACATTTAAATATTATTTTAATAGTTGTCTCCTTGCAACCCCCCGTTGTCCCCAAAATCGAAAAAATATTGCCACCTGATACCACATTTTCTTGTTCCGAAAACTCAGAAAACACCAGTCATAAACAATAATAAGGTTATTCAAATGTTGTGTGTATAGCTGAGTGATGATACCACATGAAACTAATACAAACATTTTATT
>VDFB02051582.1:0-15317 GCA_007258455.2 Sequoia sempervirens | reverse complement strand
TCCCAAAGACTGTAGAGGATGAATGCCATGTTGTTGAAGAAAATATAAAGGAAACAGTCTTAGAATCAGGAAACTCCAAACCATCAAACACCATGGAAGGAGCTGCAGATGAAAATAAGCCTGATCAGCAAGGAAATGATGCTTTGGAAACTGAGAATGCCCTTGGTGATTTAGATACACTGGAAAAACATATTCATAGCATACCAGATCTCAGTAAAATAGAAGATGTGCCATATGATTGTGTCTATGAGAATGGCATGTCTGATGATGATAGGAATATTCAAACTGTTTCAGAAGTCAGCAATACCAGTGCCTCGCCATCAAAAATGAAATCCTCTTCCAGTCCCACAAAACAGGAACATAATGAAAAAATTATTTTGGCTTCTGAAATTACTCTGAATGAGTACGATATCAAACCATCCTTGGAAGCTGAACTTTTGGTTGAGCCGCCCCCTTCTGCTGCTTTGGCCCAATTTACCCCATCTGGCCTAAACTCTGAACTTGGGAATCCTATCTCATCAAAATCACGTAAGCCACATTCTCTTTCTCAGATGTTGGCAGCTGATACTGATGAAGATAAGACACGCAAAAAATGGGGCACTGCACAAAAGCCCATTTTGGTTTCTGAGTATTCCCAAAAGGATGCTCCAAAAGGGTTTAAGAGGCTTCTGAAATTCGGTAGGAAAAACAGAAGTGAAATGGGTGCAACAGATTCATTTTCTGTGTCCACCTTTGCTGAAGTTGATGAAGGCACAGAAGAATTGAAAGAGCCCTTTAGAAGAAATGCAAATTACCTGCAGAGAGGCCAAGTGCAAGCTAAGGCCATTAGACCAGGAAATGCCTCTTCTGATAGAAGTTATGATTTTCAAAGCACAAATTCTTCTGGTGAGGGTTTCCTTCAAACAAGATCCACCAAGTAGTCTTTCTGGATAAATTAATTTCTGCTGCTTCTAGATAAATGTGTCTTCTAATGAATTCTGACCTATGCCTGATATAATTTTTTTTTTGCAGTCCATTCAATTCAAAGTTCTGTTCTCCATGATGAGCAATTAACAGGATCCACATTGCTGAAAGGTGAATTCCTATTCCAAGATTTTATTTTGCTGTCAAATAATTCTGTTCTAACTTGTTTGAAGCTTGTTTGATAACTATGCCATTTTCTGGATTTTGTACAGCACCCCGCTCTTTCTTTTCATTGTCAACATTCAGAAGCAGAGGAAGTGATTCAAAATCTCGTTGATTTGCACGTTTACCTACCTTTCTAAGCTCGATGCTCAAATGAAGTTTGCAGAATGCTTGGACATAATGGTTTTGAGATTTCTCTCGTGTTGTAAATGACTGATCTGTTGTGGGTAGTCAGTGTACTTTAATACAACAGTATGTTTAGTTGAAGTATAGAATAGGTATATCTTGAAATGTTATTCCAATTAAAGGAAAATGAAAACGGAGTTACAGATATTAATTTAACTTGCAAATTTAATTTTTCAACATGTTGGGGGTTCTATAACATTTTTGGGGAGTTGCCACGAGGCTTGAGCAATTCAACTTGTTTATTCCTTGTATTGCTGGGTGGGGCAGTTCACCTTCTAGAAGAATGTCAGCTTCAAACTTCTTTGGACTTGTTTATTCTTTGTATTGATGTGTGGGGAAGTTCCCCTTCTAGAAGAATTTCAGCTGCCGTCTTCTTTCTGCATGTAACAGTTGGTTTGACAATAATACGATTGTTCAGATGCTTCAGTGTCAGGCACAGTTTACATATTTAGTAGCTTGTAATGAAAAACTATAAAATGCTGGCCCAGCACTCATGGGTATCTTTATTTATGTGTGTTTCTTTCAATTATCAAGGAAGGTGGTTGCTTATATCAAAGAATATTGATGTGTGGGGAAGTTCCCCTTCTAGAAGAATTTTTGCTGCCTTATTCTTTCTGCATGTAACAGTTGGTTTGACAATAATACGATTGTTCAGATGGTTCAGTCAGACACAGTTTACATATTTAGTAGCTTGTAATGAAAAATTATAAAATGCTGGCCCAGCACTCATGGGTATCTCTATTTATGTGTGTTTCTTTCAATTAAAAAGGAAGGTGGTTGCTTATATCAATATTTTGCCTGTTTTCAGGTAGTCTTCATGAAACTAAAGGAACACCTTGTCGGAGATTGACCATTTATAGCACAGATTAGATAATGTGTGAATACATTGCAGTTAACAAATTACTTGAGTATAAAATAAAATATATTGTGGATATTTCAAGTAGTACTAACGCTACAGGCCTAATAAATTTTCACGAGTTGACTTGTTTTCTTGCAAAATTGCCGTGCTGATATGCATTGCAAATTTGATAAGTGAAAAATTATATTTATTTCTTCTCATTTTGTGCTCCCTCCTCTCCTACCTCCTCATCTATTTAGACTTTGTTTGCAAGTTATCACAATAATGTTTCTGTATCTTAGTGATTGATCATGGAGTATGATCGGAAATGTTGAAGCAAAAAATACTCAATTATATCTGTAAGCATTCTTGGTCACTGATATAGACTGAAATTATTATGTCTCGTTCATTCATCCCTAGGCACACAAATAGAATACACCTAACCATAGTACTTTAGAATTCAACGTAGACACAAAATAATTTTATTGAGTAAGTTCGATAATTTAAATAAGCAAATTTTACATTTGGTTTCAAATCTGTGCTCATAAATCATAAATTCACCCATGATGATGTGAATGATCATATAACAATAAAGGCATTGTCATTAAAATAGATGTACAAAATAAGATCAGTAAACACTGGGGATAATAGTTCGTCATAATTAAACATGGTAATGTGTCTTATTTACGGTATGCATCATGGATTTATTTTGCTGATTGCATTCATCCCTAGGTAAACACAAGTAGAATACACCCAATCATAATACCTAACAATTCAACATAGACAAGAACCAATTTATTTTACAATTAAATAATTCCATAATTTGAATTAGCAATTTTACAATTGGTTTAAAGGTTCAATTACGTCTTGCTCTCAAGCCATAAATTCATCCATGATGATGTGAATGATAACATATAACAATTAGGGCATCATCACAAAAGTAGTTACACAAAATAAGATCATCATTATTGAGGATAGTAGTTATCATAAGTAAACATGTCGATGTGTCCTATTTATGTTATGCAGCACCAAAATCTTGAAGTACAATCTGCAATATATGTACCAGGTTGATCTCACAATCATCTGACTCACATCTTAAGTTAAATATAATCCACAAATATGCCCGAAGCCTAAGTAGCAAATGAAATATAACGAAAACATATTTGGCAAGGTCTTCTTCACTATTGTACGCATAAATTGATTGAAGGAATAATGATTCTCAACTGTGGACCCTCTTGTAGCTAAGATCATCCTACCAATAAGTTACTATTCAGATGATAACAAGAATCTTAATGCATGTTATAACATGGATTTAAGAGATTACAGACTCAAAGAACATTGTGCGGACATCAGACACGAGCGTGTTCTCAAATCTGCCCTAGCAGATCACTCCTCTTCTTATAAACACCACATTTGTCTTGAAAATACTCAAATCTTATTCAAAGAAGACAACTTCTTTAAAAGAAAGCTCAAAGAAGCCATCGAAATCAACAATCACCCCTCAAACCTTAATCGTGATGAGGGGTGGAAGTTGAGCCGATCTTGGCATCCCTTGTTATCTAACCTTAGGTCTCACCATCCTCCCCCCTCTAGGTAATTTCCCCCCCGCCACCCCTCTTCCACTCCTTCCCCCTCTCCCGTTTTGGCCTCTTTTTTGTTGCTCCAGTATCCGTGGCTCGGGGTTGGACTTGTCTTAGTCTTCTTTGTGTCTTGGTTTTGTTTTTGGGTCTTGAACTCTTTCTTACGGATTTACGGAGCTGACGGAGAGAGAGATATTTTATTTTTGAGCTGACGACTTTGTGATGATGCCGGATGCTGAGATGATGACGATGGATTTCGATGATGATGATTGATCGATGCCGGATGGAGTTCGACGATTTTCTCCGAGATGACGCCGAGCCGATATTGAACTTTGATGATGCCGGATGCGATTTATAATGATGAGATCTCTTTGAGGAGGAGATTCGAGCGGATCCGGAGCTGAGTTCTTCTGAGCATTTGATTTTCGAGATTTATTGATGCTGACTTTGATGATGTCCGATTTTACCGACGCCGGATGACGGACGGAAAGATGATGGATTTCGATGGATCTTGAGTTCTGATATTCTTGCCGACTTTGACTGAGCGATTCCGGATTTGATGCCGATCTGATTTGAGCTGAGCTGATGCGATGGACTTTAATTTTCCTGCCGGATTCGTGATTCTATCCCATTAGTTTCTCTTTATTTTTTCTCCCATTTTTAAACTGTCTTATCTCTTTGTGTGCAGCAGTCTCCTCCTTTTTCTGATCCTTTAAAGGTGCTCTAGGTCTGCAAATATCCAATTTTTCTCCTTTTGCTCTCTATTCTCATCCTGATAATGGATCACGGAGTGTGATCCGAAACGTTGATGTAAAAAATTGCACACAATCAAATCCAGAAGTCTTGAACAATACAATATGGATTGTGGAAACTTGATATCATTAATAGATTACAGACTCTCAATCTAATTCCTTGAATCTTATCCAGAATGACATATCCCTTGCCTACGGAATCGAACGTTTGTACTTTCTCAGTTTACAAGCACGACGATGCAGGGGCATTGTGCTCAGTCAACTAAAACAACGATCTTTCCTCTATTGTGAATTTTGAAATACGAACATTTTCTTTTAGTCGTTTAAACTCAACTCTGCCAGTGTTTGTTTTGAGAGGGTCATTCACTTACCTCCAGCCTTATGAGCAGTAACATGAGAAGATGGGCTGAGTGGGAATTTAGGCGGCTTTTGGACTCAATTTAAGCGGTTCAACATTAAATATGGTCAGATTTGGTGCCCAAACGCTTTTAGGTAGGGTTTTGAATGATTTGGAGGGAGATATTGGCAAGAGGAAAAACCATGAGTAAAGGGTAACAAGTTAGAAGGGGAGGAAGTTTTTGTTTTGGCAAAAAGAAGAGAGACAACCAGGGCCGTGTAGCTACGGAGAATTTTACAAACTGCAGGTGACAAGAAGAAAACTCAGTCCAGAAGGGGTAGGACTCTGTCCTCACTGTGAGATAAGTCTCGCAAGAGTAAGGAAGATTTAGGCTGCGGTTCCATGGGGACTTCAGAATCTATTAATTTCAAAGAGCAGGGGTTTAATTTGAATCTTTCTTTGAATAATTTATGGGACCACCAGTTTTAAAATATTCATGACCTTAGTTTTAGGAAGATTTATTTTGGATGCAGGATTAGCGAACAGGTGAGATTCAAAAAGAAATCAGGGATAAGTGATGATACAATAGTATGTCTTTAGATTTTTTTTTGGTTTCAATCCCACATTCAAATCAATATTTTGAAGAGTGACATTTTTTCCTTAACTTTATTTAAAATAAGTTATTTTTCATATTTTTTTTATTATTAAATTTTAAATTCACATTAATTATAGTTTAAAGTAATTTTATTCCATAACTCATAATTTTTAAGAGAGTAGTCATATAATAATTTTTTTATACTTATTCTATTTTTTTTAGATGTAACAAAGAAAATCTTTATGTTTGGTAAAAATAAATATATTCACTAAAAATAGGAAAAATAACACTTAATAAAATGTATCATTACTTTTCAAAAATCTAATTGAGAGATCTACAATCATGCAAAATTGCATTACCTAGTGACTCTATTTGATATCCACTCCCTACTTCAACACAATTTTTTTTTTCAAAAATCAAGGTAACTTGGCTTATCGAAGCACCTTAGAATGAAGACACTTTATTCAAAGGTCATCCATTTGAAGGTAGCCCTACCTTTATTAAAAGGTATTCAAATATTAAATAAACCAATTAAAATATTAAATAAGTCGATTAAAATATTAAAAACTATTAACATTATATAAACAAAGATGTCTATTTTAAAAAGCAAATCAAATTTTTATAGAAAACATTTTCTTTTGTTTGCATTATTCGAAGATTTTTTTTTTCAATTTTTTCAAAGGAGAAGTATTTTAAAAGTAGATTTTTTCAAGGAGAAGATTATATAGAACATTTATGAAAAAATTTTGTAACTTGATTTCCTTTGTGTTTCAATTGATTATGACCACATTTCAAGATAAATTAAAAGTTTAGGTATGTATCTTTTTTTTTGATACATAAGTTACAACATAGCTACTCATTGTATTAATACTAACAGAGAAAGTTTACAAAATGGAGGTCTTCTTGCCTTTGTAAGCCAAGTTTAGCCTGACATATAATTTCCTACTTCTATTAAGGCTTCTATCACTTCTATTACAACCAATATATACTATATACTAGCACTTGCACCAAAGGGGGTGCAAGGGGTACGCCGATAGAAAAGTATAGTGAAGTATTAATGGGATTAGAGTGTAAATTAATAGTTGTACAATATTGTTTGTATTATATCAGAACAAGCAAAGATTAAATTTGACAATAGTAAATAGACATTATGAAAAAGATAATGGTTGTATAACCATTTGTTTGTCAAAGTAAAGAAGTAAACGTACAATTTGTTCAATAGTTGGGTTGAATGCTGAAATTAGCTTAAAACATATTGTAAAATATATACAGTAAGCATGGAGAATAACTATAGTGTAAAATCTATACAATTTTGTATGAATTATATAGTAAATGTTACAATTTTCATTCTCCCAAATATATACATAATTATAACTATGTATCATGAGTTGGTGGATATAGGGGCATGGGTGGATGCATGGGTAAATGAATGGATGAATGGATATTTTAGGTATGCAAAGGAGGGTAGGGATTATGTTGTGGTAAGAAAACTAATTTGGATTGAGGATGGTCATTTGGATAATAGTTGATGGCTAAGATAATGGTGGGTAGGATGAGTGATAATGACCCATGTCAAGAAATTTACCAAAAGCAAGTGTAAAGTTTAAACTTTAAATTGACCAAGATCAAGATGATTTGGAATATGGATGGCGATGGGGGAGCATTCATTTGATCGGTGGTTCATGGATGTATGGATTTTTTTATGGATTAGTTGGATGGAGTGGTGGATTTATTTTGGATGGGATGAGATGCTTATACCTGATTTGGCACATGTAGATGTTTCATTACAGACATGACTCTTGTTTGTTGGATTTTTTGTATGGTACTTGCCTAAAGTGACACCATTAGTGGTTTTCTATAGAGTACTTTGGGAGTTAACATCATCTAGATGCGTACATTGCAATAGGGAGCCAGTAGAGTCCTTATGATAAAGAGTTGTTGTCAACACATGGTTTATGTGAGAGTTGGATATCATGGATTTCAAAGTTGATGGTGGAGTACTTTGAGTGATATGAGATGTAGATTGTTTGGTTCACAGTTTGGAATCTTTTGGTTTCCAAACTTGGGAGGATTTGCAATGGTGGGTGGATATGGAGATTTGATTGGGACATTTATTTTCATATATATTGTGGGCCACTATTGAAGCTTTATTGTGTACTTGTGAACTTTTTTTGATGGATGACTTTCCCCTCTTGCTTTTCCACCATTATTTCTTTGACAAATGGTGGTTGATAGGGATGATTTTTTATTTTTTTTTGGGTATCCTTTTGCATTTTATTTGTCCACCTCAATCATTTGTTAATTTCTTTGATAAATGTTATGCTCATGTGGTTGGGCACAATTTGTGGGTGGGATGATTAATTATATGTATAGTTGTAGCATTGATAGCAGGTTTATCATAAGGACCCTTCATTCTCCCTATGTGGGTGTTGCACTAGACAAAGTTCCCGATAGTGTTGTAGAGTTATCACTTTAATGGTTGGGTTCTTTAATTGGTATAAAATGAATTGCTATGAAATTCTATTGGATCCTCTTTGCTTTGAGCTATAACTAGGAATTTAGAGTAGAGGACTCTTGCTCATTGATAATGATGTTTAGGGTAGGAGGCTTTTTTGTTTTTGAAGAACATTTACATGTGCAGTGGGAGTAAGCATCTCACGGGTAGAGGGAGGAGTAGGTGATATATGGATATGGTCATCATTTTGTGACATCTTGTATGGATTGGACACTTGATCTTGTTTCTGGATGTTGTTGTCTTCAATATGCTTTGGTTCATGTTCTTGACATGGATCAATTGTAAGGATGTATTTAGTAGAAGTGGATTTGGAAATGACCATTGGTAGACTTTGGAAAAATATGTTCATCATACTTTGGAAAAAAGTATTTAGTTTTGTCCTTCAACTTTGGTTGAGTAGTGACTGTTGGTGTTGGATCTTCATTGCTGCTAGTTGTTTTAGAAGTATACGAATTTTGAGCATTCACCTGCATGCGATAAATTTTAGATGTAAATATAGAAATACTTATTTATATTATGTGAAGATGGTAATAAAAATAAAACAATGTAATTATATGCATAGCAATATTTGCAGTAACTTTAATTATGCTATGGGAATTTATAGTGTTTTGTATTACTTACGTGGATATTGAAAAGTGAATGTAAGTTCTACAACAATTTCATCTATGTTGGTTGTTTGTATTTGATGGGTCCATGTGTTGGCATTGGATGAATTGGCATATCTTTTTTGTGTTTTTCTTTTGTTATAATAGCCTGCACAATCTAAGAACAGGTTAGGCAACCCAATTTGTTAGTGCAATGATGGTTTTATGCAAACTGCAAAATTTGGAAAAAAAGGGTGAAAGATTATGTTTTGGGTGGAAGTAAATACTAGTAGCTATACTGAAGCAACCGTTGCAAGAGTATATGAATGTGGAACATCCACCTGCATGTGATTGCAAGTGTGGTGTAAGTATAGAAATAGTAAAATGTAATGTATTAATATCGTAAGGAGTAAGGTAAACAAATACAATGTATTGAGAGAGTGGTATGTTTATGTATGTGTACCTGTACTCATTATAATGAGAGGAGATGTAGTCGATGCTCTTCTTTTTTCCTGATAATTGTGTATGGATTATTCTTCATTCGTGAGTATCGATCGAAGGAAAACGGTGGTTCGATCCTAAGTCCTTGTATTGATTTAACTCTAGATATAGCTGTAAAAGTCAATCCTTGTCTTTCTTTTTTACCTATATCGATAGTTGCTCTTTCGATTGTTAATCCTTGGGATTTGTGTATTGTAATTGCCCATGCCATGCATAGTGGTAGCTGTCTGTGGTTACCTAGAGATATTGGTGCTATTGGAATAGTTGTTGGAGCGTCTATGTTCCAAGGTGGGCCATTGTAAGTATCAAATTTTACTACTACATATAACGGTAAATTAGGTGGTTTAGAGCTTTCTGTATATACAATATCTAAGACCTCTCCAAGAGAACCATTTACAAGGCCTGCCTGAATCCATAGGTTTGTAGTTAGCATGATGCGTTGGCCTCTACATAGGAGGAGTTCATGGGGAAGTTGGTCAACATCAATGTCGATGTTTGGTTTTGTGGATGTTTGTTCTGAAATACTAAGTGCTATAGGCTGATTTAACAAGTGAAGCTTTTTTTTGTTGTGTGATCCAACTAAATCATTCGTAGGAAACAAGTGCATTGCTAGGTCAAAAGACCTTTTTTCATTGTTTGATAGTTGTGTGTTTGTGCGGTTCATTAGTAGTTCCCAATCTTGTTCATTTGGTTCTGCATTACAGATGTTTTGTAGAGTTCTTCAGAAGTTAGTTTGAGCTTGGGTGTCCCCATGTTGGCGAAATATTGTTTCTAGTGTGACAATAGTAGTGAATTGTTCCCATAGGGCTTTCACATTTGTGTGGGAGGCGTAGATAGGTTTGTCCATAACAGGGGGTAGCTGTGCAAAGTCACCTACAAGAATGATAGATATTCCACTGAAGGCCAAGTGTTGTTGGTGGGGGAAAGCCTCACGTAGCCTAGTATCAATCTTCAAGAGTAATTTTGGGCCTAGAAAGCTCATCTCATCAATAAGGAGGTATTTTATGTGTCTCATGTTTTGTTGAAATAGTGCAAGTGATTGACCCTTTAATGGTTGCATTTCTTTGATAGGAATCTTGAGGGCTGAATGTATAGTTGAGGCATGTATGTTGAATGCTGCAATTCCTGTAGGAGCAACTACAAGGAGTGGGTTATGTTGTTGGGGTGCTAAACTAGAAAGGGAGTGTTTAATGCAATGAATGAGATAAGATTTACCTGTTCCTGCTGTGCCTTGTATGATCATGTGCAAGGGTTTATCGAATGCACAAGCATTGCAATGGTCTAGTACAAGTGTTAGAGCGAGTTGTTGTTTCGAGGAGAGTGGATTTCGGAGGTTGTTAAACTCAAATGGTGTTTGGCCGACATTATGGTACACCTTGTTTGTGCTTACGAATTGCTCTGCAGTTTCATGTAAAGCTTGAGGCACTGTACGTTCATTCCAGTTGTTGGAAGTGTCAAAGTCGCGTCTTCCAAGCATATCAAGGGAATTAAGATTTCCATGAGTACCAAGCCCTAGTTGTGATAGGAATTCCCACTCATTCAAATGTATTGTATCTCCTATATTGCTTTCAAGCTCTACTTCTTCTACATCTTCTTGATTACCCTCTTCATTAGGTTTACGTTCAATATGCCACACATTATATTTAAGTATTTTCATCTCCTTCCAGTTTGCAACAATATCCTCTTTAACGATTCCAATTTTTGTGACCAAGTCTCGAAATTGCTTGTAAAGAAGTAGTTCGCTCCAACAAAATGTCTCAAAATGGTCTGAATCTTCCTTTGGAATAGCACTAAATTGGGGAAAGACACTGATAATTGCCTTTTGTTTCCTTTCTTTCCACTTACCTCCTTTGCGATTTGATGAGAATGAGAATGATTGTGCAGATTCAAGTAGTGTTACTTTATCCATTTGAGGAGGACGTTGTGTGTACAATTGGAGATAAGTTGGTTGCAATGTGTTTTTGCTTGGGTTTGTCCTAATTCGATTAAAAACTTTTCGTCCAACATTAAGTGTCATGAATGTGCAGCTGCAAACAACGAGGGGCAATTTGTGCAGCATGTGGCACGTTTCTTGTGCACCTATATCACTATCAGCAATAATCTTAGACATGAATTTTCTATATGCTGCGAGAGCTTTGTCTTCTGGTGCTTGATTTCTACAAATGCGTGTTAACATATCGATACAACTTTCAGATTTTCGTTTTGCTTTGCAGCATATTTTGTAATGTACTTTAAGACAAGTGTTTTTGAAAGCACAGGTTGACAATCCATATTGGCTCTCCATATGGAAAGCATTTCTGGACTATGTATATTCAACCTATCATCATTGCGTGCAGGGGAGAATGTTTTCTTCCCATGTGCATCACTGCACAAGGAAGTGGTGGCACATTCTGGCCAGGGCGCATTATACCGACACTCCATGTTGGTTCCTTTCTTGCGAAGGCAGGTAGATTCTGAACATTTGGTGTGTCTTTGGACACGGTTGAGTAACTCTTCATAGTCGGTAAGTGTATTTGTAGCAAATATTTCAGCCGTTGTTAATAAGCATGGATCGTCTTGCAGAGATCAATGTTGTGTGTTGTTCCTGTCCACTGGATTACAAGGATTCCAGGCACTAACATATTTTTCAAAGAATGATTTAGCTATGTTTACATTAGTATGATTGCTCCAGTCAAGTTTGTCCATGTTTGGTGCCCCTTGGAGCCAAATGAACCCATGTACATGGGCATACCCTCGATGTTGCCACTCGTATCTATACCAATAGTCTGTTACACAAAAGACCTTCTCTAAGACCTCTTCGCGAAATATTGTGAATCGTCGATGCAAGTATAAGGACGTGGTATGTGGGTTAGTAACAATGTTATCTATGCGATCCCTATTGTTTTCTGTTGTTGGTGTTGCTCCCTTTGAAAATAGTTGGTGTAAATCAGGCCATTTTGTATCTGCAACACTTAAGGTGAAGAATAGCATGGGGGAGTCTATTTGGTTGATCATGTTCGACAACTCACCGCGACACTTATTCCAATATGCTTGTGTGCCTCTAAGGGAGGATCCATAATGCATCAACTGTTCTGCTAATTTAGTGTCTGGCAACTGTTGTATGTGGCGACGAAGATTGTTAATGGTGGTTGGAATGCAATCCTCAACATTTTTCTTAACAAAAATAGAGGCAACACCTTGGCTTCGGTGTCGCATCAACAGGTTCAAGACAAAATATCTAAACCTTGGATGGCTTCCAAATCTATTATCATGAAACCTCATTAGGTGTAACACATATTCGTGCATATCAACTTGCCTATAGCGAGGTTGCAAATGTAGTGCACTACCCTTTGGAAAGAGTGAAGGAAAAGCCATGTCTAAAAGGCCCTCTGTGTTATATTCATTAACTGGTGAAGACTCAAGTGTTGGCCAATCAATAATGGTGTCATTTTGATCTCTAACTTGCAATGTTTCTTTGATGATATCTAGTTCATGGTGTTTATTTGGTAATCTAGCCATAAATGATGAGGAGGAAGTGAAATCATTGTCTGTTGGGTTATCATCAAAGGTTGATGCATTGTTTGGTGCAACCATATGTTCATTGGTATCAATAATGTTATGAAGCATATTAGAAATGTTTGTATTTGTATCAGGGAGTTCTTCGAGGGCTGCAAAATCCACCTCAACGTCTTTGTAGTAAGGGTCATATGTGAGTTTATATTTTAGTGTGGACCAAACACGATGCCTACTTACATAGCAATCGTAATGATCACCTTTTGTATTGGTTCTTCGAACCACCAACACATCCAAGGTTGCAATTTTATGTGGTAGGTATTTTGCTATGGTTTTGATATCTTGTGGGAAACAAATTGTGTGCCCACTATATTTGTATTGGCCTCCACGAGCATGAGTAACTTGTATTATTGGATTGACTCGTGCTATAAGAATTTATTCGACTTGTGTGAGTTTTTGTAACTCATAAGGTTGTACTCCTGGGTCCATAGAGTTGGACGATGAGAAACAATGTCTACCTTTCTCACGAAAGCATCGAACACAAACTGGACCACTTTGTGTTGAGTTGGTCTGTATTCCTGGGTAGCTTTCATGGAAAATTGTGCAAGTTGGCATGTTTGATAGTTTATCTATTTTCGAGCGAAATTGTTTAGATGCTTTGACAAAGTCTATGTTGGTTTGTGGTAGGCTTGTGGCGTGATTTTGGAGATTCTGCATTGTTTGGTGTGCGGACTTTGACAACCCTTGGTCAGAAGGGTGTTCATTTTGGGATGTTGGTGCGTTAGCCTGTATTGTTTGTTTGCCTATGCGTTGCATATGACGACGAATGCTTATTTCTTCTTTATGTTGACTATAATAGTCATGAATTCTTTTACGAGATTGCATGATTCTAGGGTTTGAGCTTGCCATCTGTAAAGGAATAGGAGCTACCATCATCAAATGCACAATTACAAAAACATATAAAATTTAAGAATATAAACTTGCGTGGGGAGAATTATCCATTGTATGGAATGAGTAACTCAATCATTCTAATTTTGATAATTATTTTGAGATATTATTAGTATGCTATATACATAAGATTAACAATATATTCAATACACACGTGACTTTGGAATTCCATGTATGCATAAAAAAGTATACGAAGTGTACTACGTAAGATGTTACAAAATTGTATTTACATTACATTGTTGATTGTATTGAATGAGTTCTTCAATCATTTTAATTTGATGGAAGAGATCAATGACATTATTTTCATTATAACAATCTCTTCAATACACATGTGACTTTAAAATTCCATGTATGTAGTAAAAAGTATACAAAGTATACTATATAAGATGCTAGAAAACTATATATACATTACATAAGCAATCAACCTATACCTAAACACTAGTAATATGACACATATCATTGATGCCACCCAACATGAGCAAATTTTCTGCAACAAGATCCAGCTCATCAACCTTTGTGATTGTTGATTTTACCTATCCTTCAACACCACTTGAATCATAGGAATTGGTGATTGTGAAGATAAATTGCTTGAATAATACTCCCTTTATTATGGTCTCAGATTCAATTTCTTTTCCAAGATTGAATTGCAACATGTATAAATCATTTGTAGACATTCCAAGAAGTGTGGTGGCTGGTTCTTCAAAAGCAACAGCCCATAATATTCCTGTATGATCTGCTAGCTTTACTTGAAGTATGTATATGTAGTCACATTTAGCAGTGGTAGCTTTGCACTTTGAACAATACCATGTTTGATCAGCATTTTGGACAACCTTTTTTTTACATTGTTTTCCATCTAACTCAAGGGGACAAGATGGATAGCAAAATGAATTTGTTTATATGAATTGCACTGTTGCTTTTAGAGTGCATTGGACAATTTGTTTCACATTGGTAGTTTCCTGTTCAATATTAGCAATTGTTTTTCTCATAAGCATGAGAGGTGCATCCAAAGGTTGTATATTTGATGGAGTAATATCAGTCCCATTTTGTTCAAACCATGATTTGAGCTCTTCTGCCTCTTTTAAGATTGGGTTTATAAATAGGTGGGTGCTTATGACCTTACCATTATACTCAGTGACATGACCATTTTTTATTGCAAGTACAATAACATGATTTGAGTGATACATATCTTGAAGTTGTTTGCCTTCTTTTTTAGTAGTTGGACCCCATAAAGTAATATTAATGGTAGATGAAGAGATATCTATCAACTTGATGCTCCTTCGAAGAACTTTAGTCCCATCCCTCCTCCTTATGGTTGAACTCGGGTCCACACATATGACTATTCCAATAACGTCAACAAGGACATTATTGTTTAGTTTTGCAATGTCCTTGAATGGTGTGAAAGAGAACTGATGTTTGGGAATTGCAAGGTCATCTTCAGATAGAGAAATTTTGGAATCTTCTACTAAACAAATCTCAAGCTGGCTATTCAATTTGTTGTATAACCTATTAGCTGACTTAATAGTTCCACCAGATATTGTATATACTTCTCCAACAAGAACTTTCATGTAGTGAAGGTTTGCAACTTCATTAAAGCAAGTTACACGTATTTCAGTGCACTCACAATCAATGATATCAAATGAAAAGACCTGCCCTTGTCCCTTCTGTGTGTTGAAGCGATACATTTGTTTTTTCATTGTTACACGGCCCTTTATAAGCCACCTTGTTTGGAATGGATTCAAATTTCTAATAGGTGTAATATTGGAGGGAATTTCATTCTTTTGCAGAGATGAACATAATCCAAAAAGTGCCTTGCGGGGAGGTGGCTTTGTTACCCTAGCACAGTCATTCATGCTTGTAGATGGAG
>VDFB02051581.1:0-11185 GCA_007258455.2 Sequoia sempervirens | reverse complement strand
ATTGAGATGGAAAAGAGGACATACCTTAAACAATAAGATTCAATTTCTTAATTGCATGATGTTGTCTCAATTGCTTTGAGATTCAAACTCTGATATTTGGGTTTTTCATCAACATCCTTAAAATGATGTTCAATTCTATATCAATCTAATAGAATTGGTCAAAAATGTGAAAATAATGATTACATGTTATCTAATTCAAACATAAAATATGAAAATAATCATTCAAAATATTTTAAAAAGGTAATAATTGATACTATTGAATTCAATCTAAAAACGTTCAATTTAAAACTTATATTCCAAGAAAACAAGAAAAGGTGATAGATTTGTTAAACAATGATTACAATTTTGTCAACATCATGAAAATTATACTCCTATGTTAAAGAAAACATAGTATGTAGGATAAAATAGAGCATGTGGGTCTAGAATAGTAGGATCCACATTCTTTTTAACCAATTTTTTTTCTTCTACAAAAATATGCTCACGTTGTAACATGAGTGTGTTGTAATATCCTCATGCTATAACTTACCTTGGGTATTGCTAACCCTTAGGGTTAGATTTTCCATGGGCATCTAATCCAAAGGGTTGGACTTACATGTCAATGTCCAAAGACATGTTTTCTATAAAATATTAAAAAATGAATAAATCACAAGTGCACTCATCAAGTTTGCACATCTTTCAATATTGATCTACAAAAATGTCATAATAACGTCAAGCTCTCTTTTACATTTGTAACCATGTATTTTTTTATACTTCCAATCTGTTAAGGTTTTGATCTTCAATTTCTTTTGCTAATGTTTTTTTTGCCAAAAACCTATGTATGGTATTTTTAGTGTCATTTATTATTTGCTCATCCAAATTTGAAACAAAATTATTTTTTACATTCTAGACTCTATTTTATACAAATTTTAAAAAATAAGTTTCAATTAGTTTTCAAAAAAATAGGGAGCAACACACTCAACTTTTCATTTTTTAGGATGTATCCACTTTGAAAATTGGTAAAAAAATATATATTGATTAAAAAATTAGCAAAAAATCAAGCACAAACTATATGATGTTAGCTAATTTTCCTCTAAAGTGGTTTGTTAAAATACTTTTAAAAATTCAACATTTTAGGGGGAGCATAGTAGATGTTATATATTTTTTTGACAAAAAAATAAATACTTTGCTCCCTTATTTGAACTTCTTAATCTCCACCATTTAAAAAAATGTATTTTAGAAAGTAGATTTAGAGCACTGCAACTATTATTCTTGTCACATCTTCAAATTTTGAGCATGGCTATCTTCAATTTCTCATCCAACATCATTTTTTATTGAATTAAAAAGAAGAAGAAAATGGTCATTTAAGACCCCTTTTGGTCCCCCATTTCCATGCACATCTCCAACTCTTAAATCATAATCCGTGAGAAATTAAAAAAAATAATTATATCAAACAACTCTTGTTCTATTGATGAAGTTGAATGGTTCACAAAGAACTAATTTAAGATCAAATTTTATTGACTATAAAATCCCAACACCCATATTAATAAATAAAATTTAGACACCTAATGCTATAATATATACTAAATTAAAAACTAACAATAGAATGTTTATCCTCTACTTTGAAAAAAAGAAAGATTATTGTGTGCTAGATTAACTATCCCAATATATTTATTAGATGGGAAAAATGGTTCATAGATAGTGGATCAATCAATTTAAAAGTTTGATATAACTTTAGATTAGCATTCATATATATATATACACACAAAGAAATTTGAGGGGGATAAACTTAAAAGGCTGTCATGTTTTATGTACCTCACAAGTAAGAGTGAATGCTATTGACTTTTCCCAAAATCACCTTTGAATCATATATATATATATATATACACACACACTAAGGGGGATAAACTTAAAAGGCTGTCATGTTTTATGTACCTCACAAATAAGAGTGAATGCTATTGACTTTTCCCAAAACCACCTTTGAATCATATTAAACTATACCACTAAAGTTTGATAATCTAAATCATTCAAATATATATATATATATAAGAGAAAGAAAGAGAGAGAAAGAGTATATATATATATGTGATATATATATATATATATATATATATATATATATATATATATATATATATATATATATATATATATATATATACACTAAGGGATAAAAACCCAGTACATCGGCCATGTTTTATGTAATCTCACAAATAAAAAGTGAATGCTATCAATTTCTCTCCCCAAAATCCCTAATCTTTGAATCATATTAAACTATACCCCTACCCTATGTGTTATGTGTTTTGAGCTAATAATGCAACCCTTATTATATAGGCAATGCTTCAAAAACATGGCTTGCACATAAATCAATAGATTAACAAAGAAGATTAAAATAGTACCTAAACTTGTCGTATAGAGATTAACTGATATTGAATTTGAACAAGGCATCCTCTATTAAATTAAATACTTTGTTAGACATGTCCAAGTGTGCAACTCTGCTAATTGATCACCCTAATATTATACCATTAAATCTTGGCAACTAACATAAATTGAGATGGGTGCAATATAAGTCTAGAGACTATGTATTCATAAGAACAAATTAAGTAAAGATGGATATTTCAAGCTAAATTTTGCATGCTAAAGCTAAACGATTCCATTAAAACCATAGTTTTCAGCCATTTTCTTTCTTCCAAGTATACAAAATATCCCTTTTAAAAGTGTATTTTTGGATGAATGAAACTTACCAAGAAAACATTATCAATTTTATTTTGAATTTGACATATGAAATTATGATAAGCAATAATTTAGAAGCATAATTTTATAATATAATAAATTTTTATTTTTATTTGATTAAAATTTGATTAAAATTTGATTTTTATTTTTTATTGTTTTAAATATATGAATAGCGTTTTTAAAATATATATTTAAATAATAATTTTGTTAAAAATTAATTATGATAAATTATAATTTATAGTTTTAATGATATGGTAGATCTTGTATTCAATATTTTTGATTTTGGTTCATTTTAAACATTCATGTTTATAAGTTCTAGTTGATTTTGTTTATTTATTTAAAAGATACAATGTATATATTTTAAAAGTGTATAGCTAGATAAAGAAAACTACTAAGAATACATTATCATTTGGTTTTGATTTGAATTTATCATGTATAATTATGATAAACTACAATTTGAAAGTTTAATCTTACAATAAATCTTATTTTGAATGTTTTAGATTTTTATTCAGTTAAGAGTGTGTTAAATTCAAGTAACATTTGAAGAAGTATTAAACATATGGAAGGTGTGTAATAGTACTATTGAGATTTATTTTCTCATATTTCATAATTTGAGGTAGGACAAGGTTCAATTATTCAAATTGAATTCATTTTGTTTTAGCTGGAGGATAAGAGAGATGCATCCGATGAATTGCAATAAATTGCATCACATAACACAAGATTTACATGGAGAAACCCTTGTGGAAAAAAATCCACCAAGAAGAGAGGCCAAGTATGCATTATCTTCAAATAAATGAGATTACAATATAACCACTTCCATTCTACTCTTTGACTCCACAATGGTAGCACCTATGTACCTGTAAACAATCTCCTTATGCCTCAACCTATCCTTGTTCCTATAGAGTAACACTATGTTCAACTGTTCCTCATACTTTCTATATCCAAAGAGTTGATTTGATAGATGTGTGAAGAGGTCTTAAGCCCAAAACAAGGCTTCCAAAGGTGACTCTTCAATCCAAACAACTCAACCCTTGGAAATCCTCCACAAAATATGAAAGGGCACCTATTTTGTCTCCAATAATTTCCCTCCAACTTGGGCACCCGAACATGGAAGATAAACATTACATTAAATGATGGAAAACCAAGTGACACCTATTGCCTCTTTCCAGGAACCCACTTGAAGAATCCCAATAGTCACTCATTTATCCTTGTCCTTATCTTTTATTATCCCATTCTAGGAATCCACATGTGGGGAAAATAATATTAAATATTTATGTCCACATGTCACCTTTACTACTGCTTGTGGACCCATCACCTCTTATGAGTATATTACAAACAATGGTGAGAATTAATATTACAAAATATTTTCCCAATACACCCTAAGTGCCTAAAGACACTTTCCAAGGATGTTGGAACCATGACATAAGATTTACAAGGTGGATGGCACCTTAATCCTAACACAATAGATAGGAGATTAGTTAATAAAGATGGAACACAAAGAACATCTTGAAATGTTCCTTTACCCACATCAACAAACCATATCTCATGCACTTCAATAGGAGTGTCATCACCCATTAGTATGGTAGGCATAGAACATGGCTCTAAAGAGATGAAATCATCTTCTGAATAAGCCATGTGGTGTGAAGTATCTGAGTCAATGATCCAAGAACTTGGTTGTGAAGAAACATCAACAAAGGGTCCCCTTACTTTTGTATGTATCCTTAGAAGAACCTTCTGATGAACTTTGTTTGACTAAATCAAACACCTTGATATTATTCTTTTCTAAAAGATGTGAAAGGTGGATCGATTTATTTCTTTGAACACTTATGTTTATCATGGCCAAGCCTCTTACAGTAAGAAAACTTGACCTTCTCCTTCTTAGGTTGTTCACCTTTTGATGAAGAGGCCTGATTATTTGTTTTGAAGTAGTAGGATTTTTATCTTTTTTCTTCTCTCCTTGGTTCTTTTATTTCTTATCTTGTTTACTAGACCATTTTCATTATTTTGTACCCTGATTAACATCCAAGGCATGTGACTTAGAGGGTTTAATTGCACCCATTAAAACCAATTTGTCATGCTCCCTAGTGAGTTTTGCAACAAATTCATGCAGAGAAAAAAATTTATAGGTGGAACCTAGGGCACATTTTGTAGCATAGAATGTAGAAACAAATAAAAAATATCTAGGAAACAAAATTCTCATGATTAGTTGTTTATCATCCTTCCTGATTCCACACTATTCCAATTGTAATCTAACAACTTTGAATTTTGTGAAGTCTTGTATGGTGTCAAAATCAAAAGGACTCAACCCCATGAGCTCTTTCTCCAACCAATGAACCCTTAACTCATCTTGCTTATCAAAGAGGTTTTTCAAAGTGGTCCACACTCCATTTGTTGTAGTGGAAAATTCAATGTGAAAAAGAAGGTCAAGAGAGACTAACATACATAAAGTACCAAAGGTTTCTCACATTTATTAAATAATTTTATCTTTTTTGCAACATATTGAGGTTCAGTTTCAAGTCCCATTGTAACCTAGTGATATCCATGTCTTTTGAGAGATTATCATCTTAGATTTCCATTCAAAATAGCTATATGGTGTTAAAACGAGAAGTGTAGATGCATCCATGGGTGCAAAAAAGTAGATTGCAAAGTAGAAAGAAAAGTATGAAAAACAAGCACACAAGACACCCCCCTTTCTACTAGTCTCAAAAATCACCCCCCAGAGATTACAAATTTGGCACTTTATGATTAGTTTGATTACAAGGCTTTTACTAGATTACAATGCTTTTTAGGCCTTCAATGGCCAAAATTATAATTTTTGATACAAAAAAAATATGATATAAGTTCTAGAAAAAATAACCTTGTAGTTGAGTATTACTCTTCAATACCTTTCCAATGCCTATTTGTTTGAAAAAAATGGAGCTTTGAGGTGAACATTGTGGTCTATTAAAGAAAAAACATGTATTAGCTTCAACCTGCGATATTTAGCAAAAGAGGTATAATTTTTTTAAATCAAGACCTTTGTAGATGGAAATTCCTCATTTCCAACATTCCATCAAATATTCATTTGCAAAAATCCAACACCCGAGGCAAAATTTATGCACTTTTGAAAAAATGTTGAATTTGTCTTACACCTAAATGACGCCTCTCATAAAAACGTCTTACTTCTAACTTAATTTTTGCAAAATTTATTGTGAATATGCAAACATTAAAAGATACCCAAATAGGTTTTTGACTTTGCAAACAAAACTCAAAAAGTGTTTCTCTTTCTAGCAAGCAGAAGATGAGTTTTTGATGCAAATTGAACCTTCAACCTGCAAGAAATAGTCGACCTGTGGTATTCTAACAACAAATTTTGTAGAATTTTCTCATCATTTGAAAAAAAAATAGATACCTAAAATAAATTTCATAGCTATGAAAAATCCAAAAAGTATTTTTTTATGAGCATAAGATAAGAATTTGATACAAAAATGAAAATGGCTCCAATAAAAAGGATTTCAAAATTCAAACTCTAATTTGTTACTATGTCCTCTAATCTTTGATTTTGGTGAAATAAAATCCAATATTGAATTTCTCAAACCTTTTTGACACTTTAGAAAGGCTAAACATACCTCCAATATTACCAAAATGTTGCAATCACTCATATCTCATAGAAACACAAATATGCAAAATAGAGTATATAGATACTTATTTTCCCTTCAATTGTTTTGATTTTCCAGATCATCTGAGGATGCAAGAGAAGAGCATACTTGGGTTTTGGAGAAAATGGTAGCTATTTATTAGTCTAAATATCTCAAAAAATCATAAAATACAATGAGTTATATCAAACAAATCCGCTTTGATACCATGTTAGATTCTTCGAGAAGCAAGAATCAAGTCAAGTCATGATGTCAATCGTAGATCACATGCACTCCAGTCGAAAAATGATTAAGTATAAAAGTATTGGAATGGAGAAAGAAATTAGAGACAAAGCAAAATAAATTTGAGAATACTCTTGATACTCTCATTGAGCTATCATCGAACTAGTGAAGGTGAGAGTGGAGTGTTGTATATATATAGAAAAATTAAGGCATATACATCCAAGAGGTGCACTAAATCCAACTACCCATAAAAGGTGGGAGGTTTTACACATGAACATCGAAAATATGTTGATTGACATCGTAAATACGTCCTGACTTACTAACATAGATTTCAATCATCCTGGTCTAACCATTTAAATCAAATTCCCCTACACAAATTCGTCAATATTAAGTCTCTTAATTAAATAAATCATTTTTTGTCTAAATTAAGTCACTTTCTCTTGTTAATTAAATCAATCCACTGATCTAATTGTCCTAATTTAATTAAATAATCAATTTATTTGATTAAATCTCTAAAATCTATCAATTAAAATTAAATAAGAATTAAAACCTTGTTAATTGATAAACACCACATCAACACAACTAAAATGAAAATCTTTATTTAATTCCAGCCTCCTATCATATTCATCTCTTATCGGTTAAATAGGAAATCGATCTAAGTCCAAATAAGTCTACATCATCTAATCCCTATTAAATTAATTAAGCCTGATTAATTTAATCTAATCTCATGTCACATCCTCTAGATAATGTAAGTTGCACATGAAAATAGATTTAATTCATTTATTAAATCCCTATTCTCCCTCACATGGCATCTTTTGGAATATTCCCCTAATTTGAATTCAAAATCCAAGTGGGAATAAGTCCTTCCAACAAGGCATTTAAGACCTCTTACATGTCCTTTACCTTGAGCCAAGTGGCATTTATTGCATTTTCCCCTTCCCTCTTACATGTCATTTCAATAAATTTGAATTTCAAATATTTGCATTTTAAGCAAACCCCCAAACACTGTCATCTCATCCATTCATAGCTTGACAGAGTGGCACCATATCTGTTGGATGAAGTTAGTCCCATTGCTAAAATTTGGACTTTCATCCCATCATGGCCATTCTATAAAATGAGAGCTCCTCATTTTGATCATCCTGAAATTTGAGTAAAGTTATTATACTCAAATCCATAGCAACTTATCATCAATATTCATCCAAGCATAGTTAGGTTTTATGCATATTTTCATCTTGGAGCATACATCAAGCATCAACAAAGTGGATCACTCTTCATCACATATCAACTTTGCATCATTGGAGTTGGCAAAGGGCCAATTTTCACATCAAATTGGCACCAATTCCCTCAAGAGATTAGGAGTTTATTGGCTTTAGAATAGATTTTGATATGCTTTCAAGTTTCATTGTGTTCTTCCTTTCATTTTCTATCTCTTTTGCTATTCAAATTAATTTCTTGATCCTTGTTTATGCTTACCAATATATCTAGCAGGGTGTTTAATCTCTTTGTTTGTAGGTACAATGGATTGAGTTCACATTACCTACTTGGTAAATGTAAAAACATGTGGCATAACCTCCTCGGGTGAAGACAAAAGAGAGGTTATGAAATGTGGCACATAAAGCCAAAAGAGGGTGAGAAACCCAACTACCCCATAACCTACTCAGATAAGCACATAATAGTGGTTATGATATGTAGCACAACAAGCCAAAAGAGGGTGTGTAACTCAACTACCCATGTGTGTGAGAGAGTGACATATGTAGCTAATGTATTTCACCACATGTCCCCATATTAAGCACACTAATAAATCTAAGCAAAGTTAAATATTATGTGTAGGAAAAAAGAAAATAAAAAACCTACATTAACAAAACCATTTAATTGTGTCTAAAATATATTGTACTAAAAGAAAAATAAATATTGAACCCAAAGAAAAAAAAAAAAGTCTTCAAGGTTTGAGGATGAAGAGTAACTCATAATAGATACACAAATAAGGGTATACCTAATCTCACGATCTTGACAAATAGTACAACATAGAAAAGTTGGGAATCAAACTTTGGAGACCAAAAATCAAGTAATTTTGTTAACAAATTCCTAAAGTTGTGATTCTAATAAAAGATATAGTACAAAAAACTTGATCAAACTTCAAAGGTACTACATAATGAGTACCTTAGCACAAGGATGACCAAAGCCTTGAATCTAAAAATGATAGAATGAATTTCAAGTATGGGAGTCAAGCATCAAGGATTGGAAGTAGAACCTAATAGGTACTTGACCAAGAGTAGCATTGAATTCGTGATCTCAACAAATGACATAAAATGGAATAGTTGGGGATCAATATTCAGTGATACCACAAAATGGATACTGAGATAAGAATACTCCTAAAATCATGATCCAAATAGATAAATTAGTATGAAATGATTAGGGATTAGACTTCAAGGAGACTAATAAATAAGTACCCAAATAAGCACACACCCAAAAGTGTGATTTTGATAGAAAACTCAGTGTAAAATGATTGAGGATCAAACTTCAAGGAAATAAATAAATAAGAACTCAAATATGAGGAAGGATAAAACTTTGAATATAAAAAAGAGATTAAATCTAAGTGTGGGAGTTAGATCTTAGGGATCAGAAGTAACTCCTAACAAGTACCATGACAAGAACATATTCGAACTATTTATCCCAATGAATTATATAACATAGAATAGACAAAGATCAAACTTCAAGAATATTAGAAAACAAAGTATGTGAATAGGAGGATGCTTGAAACCTTGAATATGAAAAGGATAAAAAAATTAAGGATGATAGTCAAACCACAAAGACACCTTGTACCAAGACATAAGGATGGAAATAACCTCGACTCCAAAAAGGATTAACAACTAAATGTGGGAATCAGACTTTGGATTGAACATCCAACATGTACTCAAATAAGAGGATAGTTGAAAGTCTAACTCCAAAAAATAGAGAATAAATTTATAAGTATGGGAGTCAAGCTTTAAGGGTTCGAAGGAACTCATCCTAGAATAAGACGGTCAAGAACAAGCCTAAAATTTCATGGGGAGTATGATGGACATCATGAGATACAAAAATACTCCTGAACTCTAACAAATGGATTTATCTAAGGGGTAAATGACTCATACAACTAGAGCATAATCAAAAACCAAAAAATGAACACAATTAAAAAAATTAAAGAAAAGAAAATGGAGGAAAACCACAAACAAGAAAAAATATGTATCTTAGTGCATGAAACACACAACACAAACAAACAAGAAGCAAGAAAAGCTAGAGAAATAAAATGAGACTGAATCCACCGTTAATGGTCTAGGGAGGAGACCCTGTCTAGTAAATGACAAAGAAATCAAATGGAAAGACTAAGGACAAACACTCTAAGCTTTCCCAATAGGAACATGAACCAACAAGAAAAATAATCACTAGAGCTCATAAAAACACAAACAAAAAAGCAACATGAGAAAAGAATGAGACAACTAATAACAAAAAAAATGATATGTGTATGCGTATGTTTATGTGTATGTGTATGTGTGTATGTGCATATATATGCATATGTGTGTATATATATGTATATATGTATGTTATATACACACGTATGCATATGCACATATATATATGTATGTATATTATATGTATACATGTATGCATATGTATGCATATGCACATATATATATGTATATTATATGTATACATGTATGCATATATATATACATATATATACATACATATACATATATATGTATGTAAATATACATATATATACATACACACATATATATACATACATGTATACACATATATATACACATACATACATATAACCAACATAATTAAATGATTGATCATATAAAAAATATTTAATTTTCATACAACATAATTTAATGGATAAAAGACTTAAAATATATTTATTTATAATAAAAAAAATTAAAAATCTTTATTTAAATAAATAAAAATAATTTTAATTAATTACATAATTAATCATTTAAAAATTAAAACAAGTACAAGTAAACAATTTTTTTAATAAAAGCATTTCCTTTATATGAATAGTGTCAATAGTATACTAAATATTTTTAAATTTTAATGGAAGCTTCTTTACTATTTAAATTTATTTTATTTTTAAGAGAAACTCATTAGATAATTTAAACAAATAAAATTAAATAGTTTTTAATAAAATATTCTTTATATTTTAAATAATGCTAATATATTTATTCCGAATACTAAATGTTTTTAAATTTTAATTGATTTTTCTATCAATATTTAGTGCAAGTTTCTTTAGTATTTAAATTTGTTTTTAAAGAGAAGCTCATTCAATATTAAAAAAAAAAAATTAACTAAAGGATGTCGTATAGGTTATTTATGGGTCTATCATTATTTATTTTACTTTTTAATAATATTTATTGTTGCTTCCTACTAATAATGAATGCAATGCTATTTAATATTTGAAAATTTATTAATATTTAAAACATTATATTAATAAAATATATACTTTTATTATTTTAGGATAAATTATATTTCTAATTTGGAAAAGATTAAAAATATAGTTCATATAATTAAATATAAAAATAAAACATATAGAATAAAAGTTAAATCAAATCAAATTAATTTAAAAATAGGGTGAA
>VDFB02051580.1:0-17164 GCA_007258455.2 Sequoia sempervirens | reverse complement strand
TTCCTGAATGAAATAATCCAACCATTTTCTTCTATCTGTCTCTACAAGTTCCTTGCAAGCCTTCGATGCCTCAACAAAATCAATGTCATCCTCATACATATGCTTCAGTTCTTCAAAACCTAATACTTCAATTCTTATCTTTGTCAACAAATTTCTTCTCATTTTCAATGCGTCTACAACCTTGTTTGACTTTCCACTTTGGTGCTTCAACACAAATGTGTAACTCTACAATAACTCTACCCATCTCATATGTCTTTGGTTCAACTTCCCTTAACTATTTAGATATTGTAAAACTTGGTGATTTTTATACAACACAATTCCTTAGGTAACCAGTAATATGTCCACTTCTTCAAGGTTTGTATTATTACATAGAATTCTTGATCATAAATTGAATATCTTCTCCTAGCATCATTCAATTTTTCACTAAAGTAGGCTACTAGTCTCCTTTCCTAACTTAACACAACTCCTATTGCAGTTCCACTAGCATCACAATCTAGTTGGAATATCAAAGTTCAGTAGTGCTAACATAGGTTGTTTTGTCACCTTTTGATTCAATAAATCAAAACTCTTGTGTGCTCCTAATGTCCACTTGAATTCCTTTTAGTCACCCCTCATTGTCTCTTTCATGGGTGTGCAAATACTACTAAAATTTCTGATGAACTTTCGGTAAAAAGTTTGCTAGTCCATGAAATGATCTTACCTCTCCAATGTTCATAGGTTTAGGCCATTCAACTATTTCTCTAACCTTCTTAGGGTCCATCTTCAATCCTTTCGCAAATATCACAAACCCAAAATATACTAGTTATTCCTTCATGAAACTACACTTCTTGATGTTTATCAACAACTTCTCTTCCATTAGCCTCTAAAATACCTATCTAATGTGCTCCAAATGTTCTTCCTTAGTCTTACTAAAAATTAGAATATCATCCTGATAAACAATGACAAACTTTCCCAAGAATTTCTTCAAGACTTCATTCATCATCCTCACAAATGCACTAGATGCATTAGTTTGTCCAAATGGCATGACCAACCACTCATACAACCCCTCATCTGTCTTGAAAATAGTCTTCCATTCATCTCCCTCTTTGATCCCAATCTGATGGTATCCACTCTTTAGGTCTATCTTGATGAAATACTTTGCTCCACTCAAACTATCCATGATGTCATCCATCCTATGCAATGGGAATCTATACTTCAATGTGATCTTATTGATAGATATTGAATCTATACACATCCTCCATTCTCTATGTTTCTTAGGTGCAAGTACAGTCGGTACCACACATGGGCTCATACTTTCTCTGATCAATCCTTTCTTCAACAATTCCTTTATCTATCTATTTAGCTCTGCATTCTCTGCTGGTGTCATACAATGTGCTATTTTTTTTTGGAAAACTAGCTCCTTGAATAAGATCCATATGATGACTAATGCTCTGGATTGGTGGTAATCCATTAGGAACATCCTCTTATACAAGTTCTTGGTACTTTTTCAATAGTTCAGTGACTTCCTTCTATAATGATTCTTCTTCTCTTGTGAATCTCTCTACATCTAGGGCTTTGCACTTCCTTGGAATCAAAGAAAAACACATGTTTTCATGTCTCAATCCATCCAAAAATTTCCTTCCATCTACCAAATTGATTATAGCTATATCACATATGTCACTTTCAAGTTCTTCTTCCAAAGGTGTCAAGGTGATTCTCTTTGCATTGGATGTTATGTTATAGGTACTATTTCTCCCATCATGTACAACTTTATTATCATACTGCCAAGGTCTACCCAACATCATATGACATACATCCATTGGCATAATATCACATAGTACTTCATCATGATATGATCCTATACAAAATTTTACTAGACATTGCTCACTTACTAGTATCTTATGCTCATCTTGAATCCAACCTATCCTACAAGGCTTCAGGTGTTTTCTCCTTTCCAAATTCAACTTTGTCAGTGCCATTTCTTTAGAAACTAGGTTAACTATGCTACCACTATCAATGATAACTTTACAACACTTACCTCTTACCTTGCATCTATTCTACAACAAGCATTTCCTCTATGGTGCTTCCATAGGTACTTCTTTCTCCTAGAATAATGCTCTCCTCATGAATAATGACTCCCCCTTCTCAAGAATTCCTTTGAAACTTGGTGGTTCCACTGGTTCTTCTTTTGCATATCTGGTTCTTAGATGATTTTCAATCTTCTTACTTTCTTGGCAACACTCAAATGCTCTATGTCCTCCTCCATAGTTAAAAAAAGTTTCTTTAAAAGTTCTCTTGGGTAAGTGCACAAAGTTGAGTCCATGAAAATTGGAAGTTTTTTGCCTTAGAGAAAAAATTGAAATCAGCATCGAACAAACGGGATCCCGATTTTTAAAAATTGGGATCCCATTACGGTTCGGGATCCTGAGCCTAAGATAAAAAGGGATCCCGCTTTTTAAAAATTGGGATCCCATTTCCCGTCAGACTCTGAACCAATGGATACAGAATGGGATCCTGATTTATAAGAAATGGGATCCCGATTTATAAAATATCGATTCCGATTATAAATAACGGATCCCAGCTGTATAAATTAGGATCCCATTTTATAATCGCTATTTAATTTTAAAAATAATAGTTTCACCGCCTCATGAATCCGACTCCTCGAAAGGAGTGTTGGCTTAATGTTGACCCCACGACCAGCTACAGGTACCCCACCTAAACACCATTTCTTTGCATTTTTTTAGTTTGAATTGAAATTTTAAAAGAAATACATTAATTTAGCATGCATTTTTTTTAATTTATGTCACGTTTTAATCATTTTTTTAATTGTTATAGTAGAATTCAATAATTGTCAAAATAGATGAAAACTTGCAATGAAACTTAAATGTTTTTTAATAAAAACGAAAAAAACACCTTGAATTGTGTTTTAGAAACAAAATTTAACTTTTAAATCTTAAATTGTTTGATTAAACCCAAAAAAAATTGATTTTGAAAACCCTAATTGAAATAAAACAAAAAAAATTGCATTTCAAAACCCTAGAAATTGAAATGAAATAAAAACATCGCATTTACAAATCCAAATCGAGCTTTTTGAAACCCTGAATTCAAATCAAACAAAAAAAATTGAATTTGAAAACCCTAGTTTGAATTGAAACGAAAAAATTTCATTAAAAACCCTAATTGTTTAAAACTGAAACCCTAAATTGAATTGAAACAAAATTTTTTGTTAAAACCCTAAATTTGAATCGAACAAAAAATCATTCACATTGCTTAAATGTTTTAAATTTTATTTGCTTTGTATGGAAAAAATGATATATATTAAACTTTAGTTTCAATTTTAAATTATAATTAGATTAGAAATCAATATGTTAAAGAATGGTTAAAATTCATAAAGTTTATCTTGATGTTTGTTTGCAAATTTAGTTAACAAATTCGTAAATCTAAACACGTACAATCGATTCCAATTGACACTAACTTGCAACTCTAAATTATGCCAAGGGCCACCCAAACTTCACCCTAAGTTTGCTAAACCCTAGACCCTAAACTGTAAAATCTAAACCCATAACACTAAAGCATTTGAAATTTATGAACCCTAGACCCTAATCTTTCATTGGACATACCTAAAATTATGTAGGTTCAATGTCAAGAATGGGTCTATTTGGTAGATTTATGAAAACTATTTTGAATATCTAGAATGCCATAAAAGTATAATTATAGCAATTCCAATTGGAAACACTTGGGTACATATATATCGTATGAAATTTAAATCTAGGAAGGTGTCTATCATATAGGTGAGTTGATAATACATGGAAAGAGGTTTGTATGGGAATATATGTATTAAGAAAAACATACCACATGACCTCTATAGGATTTTTAAGATGTGATCCTAGATAATAATCCACCCATCCTCAATCATAATGGATTATTTAGCAATTAAGTTAGATTCAATTTAACCATAAAATTACCTATATTTTGATACTATATAGATTTATGTGGAAGGATAGAAATGCATCAATATGCTTTGTGCCATATTTTATGAATATTAATATTTACGAAAAATATAGATAAGATTGACCTATGTAGATGATTTATGTAAGGGATTTTTAGTGAACAAGTGACACACCATGGAGATTGGGATGGTATTTAAATTCTTATTTATAAATATAGTGTGCCCCCTTTAAATTTGTATTTGGTTTTTATAATGAGTTGAAATTATCAATGTGTTACATAAAAGAAATTTGTGCTTAGATATATTTAAATTAGATAATAAAGATATAGTTATATAAAATAGGGAATCCAACATGAGGAATAAACCTTTAATGTGCCATTGTGTGCATCTAATTTATGCCAATGATTTAGTAAGAGTGATCGTCTAAGAGGATGAAATAAGCCTTGAAAAATTGTAAGATCTAACACTATTTTAATGTAGTTTTATATGTGTGTACATGTCCACTATATTTTTTGAGTTTATGTTAATGTAAGATAAGGAGGATTGGTGGATATATTTGAAATCTAAAGAAAAAACAAAAATGATGTGAATATATAGATATATATTTTTAAAATGATTCTTTAACTTATCTATATTAAACATTGTATATTATCTCTATATTACTATCATGGCTTGATTTTCATTATGTCTACTAAATGTTGCTATATTTATTCATTGTTGTAATTAAATTATAGGGCTCAATGTGTAATCTATTTTACATCAAATTTTATAGTAGACTTATAATCCTAGAATGTTTGTAAATTTAATAGCTAACAAATAACTTGATAGGTGCAACTAAAAACCAAAAAGTGTGGTTTGATTTATCTCCATTAGGCTGGAAAGCTAAAAAATCTACTAGGTTTATCCCTATTAGGTTGAAAACCCAAAAGTGTAGCTTAATAAGTACAAGTGGTGAAAACTCACAAAAGCACTAGAAACTAATCTTTGCAAAACTACCCTTGACATATCAAAAAAAGCCAAAGGTCACCATATGTCATACCTGTATAGGTTGTATAGTTATATTAGATACCTTATAGTATCTCCTATTGGTTAAATATGTTTGAAGATGACATTAGCGACACATCCCTACATTTATATGAGATATATTATTAACATGTCGTGTTACACATATGCTAAGATACTCAAATATGGATAAGGAGAACTAGGGAATATATATTAGAAGAGAAAGATATACTAAGCTATCCAATATTATATTTTTGTACTTAGTGTCTAGAAGAGAAATTCTAGACCAAGAATGGAAGTGCAAACACAATACTCTACTTCTAATGAAAGGTAAATAAAATAATGAAAGATTAGAGAAGCATAATATGTTCCATAACATTCTTTTATGGCTCTAAATTTATGTGTTGATGTTGCTCTTTGGTTCTCTAATGTGATAACATATACATACAAGTTTTATCATATGGAAACATTTGGGGATTTCATTATTTTATAGAGTTGAGGGGAAAGGAATGGAGGACTGGGGTTTTTTGGAATCGAGGACTAGAATTTCATGATAGAATTTTTGAATTTGAATTTGAGAGGGAAGAGAGAATTAAATGTAGGTGGTTGGGTTGATGGAGGGCTTGTGTTGACTTGATTAGGTAGATGGGAATAATTGAATGCTAATTTGAATTTGGATTGAAGGTAGTTGGAAATGAATGGCTATGATTAGTCTAATTGATTTGATGGCTAGGATAGATTATTAATTTCATTTTAGATTTGATGAAGTGGAAGTAAGTTACATTAGTTTGAGTTTGGATTGGTGATTTGGAATTATTTTAATTTTAAGCTATGGATGTGACATGATTATCCCCTTAATGGTTGATTAAAAGTTAGGATTTGGGGATTTTAGCTAATTAAATAATAAACTCTAAAGTCTAAACCGTAAACCCTAAAGCCATCATTTTTTCTTAGGCTCTTAATGAAATTTGGTTGTCTTAGGCAACTCCACCAAATTTCATTACCTTATGCCATGTAATTGTTTCCCTAGATCTTTGCATGTAGATCCCCTTTAAGCCATCCTATTACCTTAAACCCTAGTAAACTCAAAGTCTAAACCCTAAACCCTAAAGCCATCATTTTTCTGAAAGGTCACACGAAATTTGGCTGCCTTGGGCACCTCACCAAATTTTATTCATTTTGAGTCATGCCAGTTTCTCCTAGGACCTCACTAGACGTAAATCCCCTTAAGCCATCCTATCACCCTAAATCGTAATTCAATTTCTTAAGGGGTTCCAATATGACATTTCTTAAGGGGATCAAAGAAGTTCTTAAAATTTGGTGATCAAAGTTGCCCAAGGCCCAACCAAATTTAACAATAATAAGATCCTACAAGATTATACAATATCAATAGTTAATTGTATTTTCATTCAAATAACATGTGCCTTAGACATATAAATGAGGCCATATACTCAGCCATTTGTATTCAATTATTTAAGGCCATTTATATTGAATGGTTTAACTTGGTATTTCTAAACATGTATCTACATCTTGAAAATTACAAATCTAATGCAGGTTCACTCATATCTTAAAGATCACATGGATCCATTCAATAATATTCACAATCCACTCCACTATATCCATATCTCCCCAACACCTTCACCTCCACCCTGCCTACTCCACTCCCCTGTGAACTCCCCCACCTCCACCACCTGGAAATCAATGAGCATGCTCGTTTGGTAGTTAATAAATCAATGCTTCTGCTAGAACCATCCAAGATCAAATCAACATTATTTAAAATGAAGAATGTGTCGCACCTCCTGTGAGGATGTTTGCATCTAGGATGCAAACCCTTGTTGATGTTGTCAGGGCTATGGATGGGATCATAGATGAGCATCGACAATGACTAGAGGAGAGGAGAACTCCTAATTTTGAAAAGGAAAACACAAAGAAATGAATATCTATGTAGTAGAGAGCCATAATAGTTTATAAATTAAAACAATGATCTTAAATAGTTATGAATTTATAAATTTGGTGAACGATGGATATTATTTGGTTCCAAATGGATATTTTTAGTGACATGAATTTATGATTTTGGTTCTATATGGATATTTTTAGTGACATGGATTTGTGAAGTTGGTGGAATTTATGAACTTATAATGAATAGTATATATGTATATATTTTATGATCATTTACTAGATCATGATTTCTCCTCGCTGAAAATTGTGTGTGCTAAAGACATAAAAATGAGATTTTGTGAATGTTTCAAGTTTATTGTTTGTATATGTATGTGCATGTATTAAAATTTGGGTATAATAGTTCTTAAATTTTGAAATTTGTATATGTATGTATGTATAGTTTAGTTTTAATGATTTGTAATGATGCAAATTATGCATCATATTTTTTATTTTAAATGTACATGTACATAAATTTAATTTTTAATTTTGTATGGACATGCTCTTGAGTTGAACAATCAATGTATATATATGTGCATTTCAATTAAATATACGAGCTTAATATATATGTTGCTCATCCTTTTTCAATTAAATATATGATCTTAATTTTTGTATGCACATGGACTATTTTGTATGATTTAAAATGTAGGTGCACATTATATCAAGCATATATCATGGATGATTTTAACATTGATGATATCATCAATCCACCACTTGAGCCACAGCTAGATCTACCTCCCTCCCCCCCTCCACCTCCACCTCCACCTCCACCTCCACCTCCCCCTCATATGCCACCTCCAACACCTATGGCATCTGATGAGGCTCACTTGAGAGCATGAATAAATGATCAAGTCACATCCTTACAAAATCAAATCAATGCTATGCAGATTCAAGCATTGATTGCTCCACATGTGAGATGTTTTGCATCTGTAATGCAAAACGTTGTTGATTCCATTAGGATGATTGATTTTGATCTTGATAGGCATCGACGAGAGAGAGAACAAATGAGACAATTTTATTCTGATGGTATCTCTTACAAACAAATATTAGACCTTAAAATAACAGAATCCCATCTAGCCCCCTACTTTCTTGACCCCGTTATCCGACAACCCATTCCACCCAACAAATCTAGAATATCCATGAGGTGGTGCATACATCCGCAGATGATTGCACATTTTTGGGATCGATGGTATATGGTTTTTGATAGTCCCCCACATGCTAATTAGGAGTGCCCATTGTATTTTTTGAGAAAAATGTATGTAGAGTTTGTTTTGGGGAAAAAGCCCAATTATTTTGATTTTAGATCATTTCAGGGTGTTGGTGGCGGCATGCCACAATAGAGATTAGGGGAAAGGGTTGATCCCTAATGCCCCGTGCATGCACAACCCCTTGTTGTTGCTCTTGGTCCTCCCATTCTTTCACCTATACATCATCAAGCTTTGGTCTCAACATTAGGTTCCCTTAGTACACTCACAAGAGACCTTGATCAGCATGCTTCTATGATAGTGAGTGGGGAGCATAGAGACGATGATGATGATGGAGGAGTTTTTTATGGAGCTAGTCCGAGTACTACTCTAGGAGTGTCGAGACCCGTCCCCCATATATGTACTAGTTGTCATCAAGTGTGCTATGGACCTGATCAGGCTACACCTAGTTCAGGTGGACGGGGAGATTCTAGTGGTTCATCTAGTTGCATCAGTTCATTTGTAGAGTTCCTCATAGCAAAACATCACCTTGAGGACACTAGGACACATGTATAAATATGCATCTAGATGTACAAACTCATTTTATAATAATTTTTATGGTTGTATATATCAAAGAAAAGTTTGCAATACATTTTAACAATCAATTTTTTTGGTGTATAGATGACACTTTCGATGCAAGGGCAATCATCTACACCACGAGTACATATATTGACACCGGTCATACTTGGCAACCCTTATGGGGTATTTTGATTTCAATTTTTAAAATTATATATGAAATCATAAATTATTTAACTTGAGTTTTAAATTTATAATTGAATCACATATATGTTTCAAATATTCATGTTGGTTTAGGTGAGTCAATCGACATCCATGTCAATTCCTCCTGAGGGATTGTCAAGCACACCTCCACTATCAAGTGACATAGATCATGGGTAGGTACATTCATATTGTAAATTTGTTTAAAGTTTACATTAGTATAGTTACAATTTTATGAGTTTTGAATTCACTAGATATATGAAATGCATGCATGTACACTTGTAAATATTATAAGCATTAAATGTCTATGTACATGTATGTCTAGGTTGATACCACAATAAGAATGGGCATTGGGCAAACATTTGATGTTGCAGCTACTCGTGAGGCCACTGATTTCCAGGTTGTTTACAAAACTTTCTACAAAAAATGTGCAAACTTGAATATATATGTATATATTAACCTAATTGAATTGTACATGCTTTAATTTTGATCTTGTAGGACTTTGTTAGTGCAACTTTCAGCCCTAACCTAGACATAGTTACACCACCAGGAGGACATGTAGAGTAGGTCTCAGATCAAATGGTAATTTTATTTTTTTATTATATTTAAAGTGAATTATAAATTTTAAATTGAATATATACATATTAATATGATATTTTCACATATTATTTTTCTTTTATAGCATGGAGACACATCCCTGTAGTTGAGCATGTACTGCATTGGTGTCCCTGGAGAAGAGCCTAAAAATGCCCGAATATGGTATGTAATTAAAATATGATAAATTCTGAATTAAATTGAATAAAAAAATAATAATTGTAGAGTTGTACATCTAATTTCGAATTTCTTTGTCTTGTTTATGTAGATTGATTTAGAGAATTTAGAGGTTTCTTTAGGTGCACTAGAGCATCCAGATGTAGATATGATGGTAATTTAATTTTATGATGGATTATAAATTAAATTGTTGCTAAATCATTTTTATTGTCTCTACATCTAATTTCTACCTTCTTTTATGTACACAAGAGTTTTAGGGTCATCCACATAGTTCCATGGTGTGAAGAGGTCTCTGATTATGCAGAGACAGTACATGACCCACAAAACATGTGAGATTTTCATGTGTTTTATACTTTGTCATCATGCACCGGGTTGGACTCATTTCATGTGTGCTTAATATATTGGTTTCATGCACTTACATGTTGCATAAATTATGGACTTTATTATTGTTTGAAATTTAATTTACACATGTACATTTATGCATTTTATGTTCATAGTCAAGACATTAATATAGGTGGACATTAATGTGAAATTCTACCAAAGACTTTATAATTGTAGAATAATTTTAGGTTTAATCATCTTTTCAATGAACAAGAAGATATTTTCCTTCTAATGTATTAATTTCTTTAATTTTATGAGAGAAATTCTATGTGAATTTACCTACTTATTTAGTTCTATAAATTGAATTTACCTCATTGTTGGTGCACTTGGAATTCCTATACCTTGTGAATATCATGGATATCACCATTCTTTGTTATTTTATTCTTTAATTTTTCCTTAACTAGATTGACAAATAAAGTCATTGCTCTAAACTCTTAAGCAAATAAAATTCTTTATAGTGAAAAATCTAACAAGGTATTGATATAATTAGCTAATGTACATATTTATAAAATGACACCATTAGTTTCTCACTAGTAATGGAAAAAAGTGTTCTCGCACTAAAAATTAAGGGAAAGAGGTAATCATTAGGAAAAATATAAACTATGATAACATGAGAATGTGTATATGTAAAACATTCGAACCATTAGGGTGATGAATAATGAGGTGTACATTACGATAAATTTTAAAATGATGAATATGGAGCTCAATCCAAAGGAAAATTAATTTCATCATTGTTTCCCCCATTTAGAATATCATGATTGTGTGTAGTGTATGAAAAATGAATAAAAGTCTTGCCTCCATATGTCAATAACAAGCAAAAAATAGAATATCACATAAATTATGATAACATGAGAATGTGTATATGTAAAATGATTGTAACCATTAGGTGATGAATATGTAGTGTACACACATGATAAATTTTAAAAATGATGAATATGGAGCTCAATCCAAAGGAAAATCAATTTCATCATTGTTTCCCCATTTAGAATATCATGATTGTGTGCAGTGTATGAAAAATGAATAAAAGTCTTGCCTCCATGTGTCAATAACAAGAAAAAAATAAGAATATCACATAAATTATGTACATAAGAAATAGAAATATGACCCACAAATTTTCTCTGTGAATTAAGGTTAGGGTTATAGGATAAAACTTTGGGTAAAGGTTAGGATTAGGAGACAACTAGAGTTAGGGTTAGGTTTCAATTAGGGTCAGATACAACAAGGCTTAGGGATAGGATTAATTTTAGGATAGGGTAAGCGCTCAAGGGTTGGTCTCAATAATGGTTAGGTAGGTTTCTAAACTAGTACACAGCTAAAATAAGGATTCACTCCTAACTCTAATTAAAATTCTAATCCCAACCCCAACAACAATACCACAGAAGATTAGAGAATAAAAGCATTAATAAATACTATAAATAATAGTTCATCTAACACTAATTTATAAGTTGTCAAAACAAATAATGACGTCTTAAGGGGGTGTCTAAAGGGGTCATAATAGAACATGTTAATTAAGGGGAGGTCTAAAGGGGTCATAATAGAATGTCTTAAGGGGATGTCTAAAGGGGTCTTAAGGGGATGTCTAAAGGGGCTCATTATAAAACACAAGGCACTAAGGGGACAGTTCAGTAAATATAATAGAACATGTTATTTATGTATTACTCCAAAATTGCAATAGAACGCCTTGGGTTAGAACATGTCTTATGGGATGCCCAAAGGGGCTTGCACAGAACGCAGCACTATGGGATCTTGGGTTATAAATACGTCTTAAGGGGATGTCTAAAGGGGCCCAAGTAATAGAACGCGGTTAATTAAGGGACAGTCTTAAGGGGTCTTAAGGGGATTTCTAAAGGGTCAAGTAATAGAACATGTTAATTAAGGGGATGTCTAAAAGTACAGTCATAATAGAACATCCTAAGGGACAGTCTTAAGGGGTCTTAAGGGGATGTCTAAAGGGGTCATAATAGAACATGTTAATTAAGGGGATGTCTAAAAGGGTCATAATAGAATGTCTTAAGGGGATGTATTAAGGGGTCATAGTATGCCTAAATATATAGAATATTGATTTGATACATAGAAGTACATAGAGTATGTTTAATTTTGTAAGTATGTATGTACATATATGCCATCTCAAAATGATGTTTACAAAATTTGGATATGCCATCTGAAGAACATCTCAAACTCGTGGCTAGAATGTAGTAGGTCTTCACACCACCGAGCATCAAAAGGTACAAGCAATATCAATGGTAAATCATCAAAACATACATATTTTAATTTATATAAAACTATCTATATGTACATACAACTCAAGTACCTGCATTTAAAGTATTCGAGGTTGAATGCAAGCATCCTCTCCTTTTTGTTTCAAAGTATGAGATCAATGCAATGATGGCTTTAGGATACAAAAAATGACAATAAATCAATTTTAACTATTTATGTCCAAGCAATATCAATATGTAATCAAAACATGTATTTAAATATAATTTAACTAATAATTACCTATTTTACCAAGTATTCCATGTTGTCTAGGTTGAATCTGCATGGATTCAGATCCTTGTGATTATGCCTTAAGGATATATAAAGAACAATTTAAATCAATTTCAACTAATAACACACTTGACCAACAAGTTGAAACATGTATTTAATGTATTTAAAAGGACAAAATCCAAAACTATATTTTACCAGACATTTACTCTTAGTCCATTGTACCATCTGCATCCTCTCTTTTTTGCAATGCATCTATGATTGCCTCATGCTCTTCCATAGAAATTGACCATAGTAATTTTTTTGAAGGTCTTCCATGATAGCACTCTAGTTTTATATTTGTTGCCACCACCAAATGTGAATAATGCATAATATTTTTTATGTGTTTCATAGTCTTCGAATGCAGGTAGACCATTCTTTCTTCTCAAGTATTTTCATAGCCAAGTGCCAACAACCACCACCGATCCTATTGGAAAACATGTTCAAAAACCATCATCAAATAACTTCTGAAAATTTACTTAAGGGGATCAAAGACTTGTTCTAAAAAATTACTTAAGAGGATCTAAAACTTGTTATCAAAATTTGCTTAAGGAGGTGTCTTGGGATCACCATACCGCTTGGATAATGAAAGCCATCATCATCTTCTTGAGGTGTTAACAACTTATGTTTAGTTTCCACACAACGAGCCAACCAATATTCTGTTTGCTCTTTATTCCCCTCAGGTGCAATAACTGCATACACATGTCCTACCAACAAAATTCGATTTAATAACTTGTGCATATCCATATAACTAATTTAGTATTAAAAAATAACTTAATAAAACAAAATAAAATGAAATAAATTAAATTAAAATTACCTTCTTGTACAAGGTCTGAAACACGATCATAATCTTGTAGATGCAAAGATTAATTGATCATTTTCAATAGTTCTTTCATATTGATTATTATAGTTTCTATAGGTAAGCCAACAATCTTTACAAGCACTGCTCAACCCATTCCAGATTTTCACAAGCTCCACCTCTCGGAGATACAAAATATAAACATGCAAGCCTTGTCCAAATAGTTCATGTGTTTGTCGTCAAGACTCCTAAATGAATGCCATTTAGTAGATCCACTAATTGTCTCATACAATCAACCGATACAATGTTTTCTTTCTTTCCACCAACCAAAAGAATCGATGAATTATAGAGTAATCACACGAACCAGGTGCAGATAATATTCTATTACACCAATCCACAATCTCATGTGCATTTTTAAATTTTACTGAATCCTCGAATTTTAATTGTTCTCTAGCAAGAATTCTTTTGACACACACACCAGCTCCATCATGTTCTTCTTTACCAGGCTCCCAACTTTAAAAAAAAAACTCCATATATGTTGGACATTAAGTTCCCTTAGAACCCTACTTAACTTCGGGCAAGAGAACATTCTAGCATTTCAACTATCCCGTATTAGTTTATCTCCACTCACATGAGGTGTTCTTCATAAGGATTCTCTTCTTTTAAATTTCCATAAAATATACCAAAACAATATTGAACAACAAACTCATGAATGTAACCCCATTGTCACTCAAATAAAAAAATGATACCCCTCAAACTTATCATCCTCGGTGCTATCATATAAATGTCTATAAACAATACGGGACAAACATAGCTACTGTACATAATTATAATATTGAGATTGAATTTCCTCTTGCGGAGCAAGAGTATAATTCTCCGCAAAATCAACCACCGAAAGTATAGTACCAATTGGAAATGTGTTTCTACATGCGCGAAATTGGCCATCAAGCCATCGAGCATGTTTAGAGTGCATAACATATTTTGGTACAATTTTATTATTAAATTCACTCATAAATGCATGCACACTAACTTTTTCTGTAACTAAATCACAACGCTTTCCTATTTTTCCATCTTTTAAAGAATAGTGAACATTCCTAAATCTTTTGACATCTACTAATTTTTGTCCAAAATCATGATCAACACTTTCATGCAAACAAATTCTTAAAAGTGAAAGATTTCCACAGTTAATGCATTGTCCAGAAATACAAGAACTTAAATAAAATAATTTATCATTAGATTTTTCACAAAACAAACCTGAAATAAACTCTCTTATTGCTTCAGGTGGCATATCAATACCACAATCCTGTATAATCATGTTAGAATGTAAGGTACAATGTATATATCGAAAAACATCATAAAAATAACAAAATTGAACATGTATTTTACAACAAGATATTTGTTGCTTATTAATTTTTACATACCCGGCTTACATTTTTCAAAAGACCTTTGGACTTATTTTAATATTACCAAAAACACTCCAATTGCTACAAAATTTTCTATAAAATTCAGTTTGTGTTGTATCTATTGTATGTTCTGGGTGAGGGATCATGGACTTTGGACCCCACCCTTAATTTTAAAACATCTCTAGCATTAGATGAAACCCCAGTATTATCATGCCAATATTTTTCGGATCAAAAGATTTAATTTCAACACTCAATTTTATATCAATCTTGTAGTCGCCCACCCAGTAATCCAACATTGATTGATAGGATCATTTTCTATACTCTCTTCTTTTTGCCGCTCTTAGTAATGTTTTAGGATGCATTTTAAAACTTCACTAATATTGCTTACCATTCTTTTATTCAAAGTTGTTTTATTAACTATAGCAGTAGTTATAGCTCTTCTTGCTGCGTTTTTATCTTTAGATCGACTATTTTTCCCAATAGATTGAATGGAACTAGCAACAATAGACATAGCATGTTTTAATGATTGATCTTTTCTTTTTGGTTTAACATAAAAGCCTAACCTTTTCATTACTTTCCTCATTTTTTGCATTCTCATCAATTGCATCATTAGTTGACATTGAAATGCAATTTTTTTATGATAAAAGAATTCAGTGTATATTCTGTTCACATGTGTTCTTATTTGCCTCCAAGAAATTTGATCAGGAATATTATCGAAAACACCACTTCCAATTTTTAAAAAAGTATTTTCATTAAATTCAATATCACATTCTAGATTTTCATCTTCATTTTCATCAACAAAACAGTTTTCATTTTCATTTTCATTTTCATCAACAAAATGGTTTTCATTTTCATTTTCATCTTCATTTTCATTAACAAAACGGTTCTCATTTCTTTTCATTTTCATTTTCTTATTTTCATAAAAAATATATTTTGTTTCATTTTCAATAGAATCATTTTGATTTTCATTTGCAACAAAATATTTTCTTTTGTTTTCAACAAATTCTATAAAATTTTCATCTCTTTGAATATAGTCAATGTCAACATCATTATATCCAGCATCTTGTAAATCTTCTACAAACAAATTTACCATTTCACTAACATGTGGATTTGAAGACGTACCTGGATTTGTGTATATTGAAACATTCTCCATAGCATTCAAAGAGGGATTTGAAGACATAGTAGGACTTGTTTGTATAATCATATTCTTCTCCAAATTGACTCCTTGCAAATTAGCTTCATCTACAACTATGGTATCTTCAATGTTTTCATCTTCATTAGTTGTTGAATTGGTTGCTCCACCATCATTCATTGATTTTATTCCTTTTATTCTTCTTTCTCTTTGTCTCTTTGTCTCTTTTCTTTTATTTGTTTCAACTTTGAGGAGTCACTGCCTTTCTTTCTATTACGAAATTTATCTCCCATAATTATAAAATTCTCAAGCACAAATGAATGTTAATAGTGAAATACTTCAAAATATTGAATCCAAATTGGAAGTTGAATACCTATTACGGAAAAATTCTTCCTCTTGTGTTCCTCAAAACAAATAGCAAACTACCACAATTCCACTTTAAAAATTGTTTTCTTTATGCTTCCATTGAAAAATTCAATCCATATTGCAAATTTCACTTCAAAAATGGTGTAGATGATGCTCCCTTTGATAAAATCAACAAAAAAATCAAATTGACCACCTGTAAATACAATAACTTATGAAAAATAATTGATTTTTAGTGCTCTCGGTCGTACATGTGAAGTTGCAAAGTTGCAGACTTGACAGTAATTGTGCATAGTGTTTTTAAATAATATAAACGGGATCCCGTCTATAAAACAGGATCCTGCTTATAATTAAACGGGATCCCGCTTATAATTAAACGGGATCCTGATTACCAAACGAGATCCCATTTACTAATAAACGAGATCCCACTCTATAATTGGGATCCCGTTCACTAAAATCGAGTGTGGGAGCCATTGTAAAGGCAACAGGATCCCATCTTATAAACGGGATCTCGTTACATTTACAACAGTCGAAATGGAAATGGGATCCCGATTATAGCACGGGATCCCGTTTATTAGTAAATGGGATCCCATTTTATAATCGAGATCCCATTTTTTTAAATTTGAATTTTGTTTTGCATCGTGAGCAGGTTTTTGGAAAGGTTTTCGGTTTGAGAAAAGCTTTGGAAGTTTGAACCTAAGCCTTCAACTTGGTTTGACCTGCAAATTGAAGGCCCTAACAATGTCAAAGAAAAATATCGACTTTGGACATATGGCTGATGACCTTTTTTCAAAAAATTTCTAACGAAATTAAAACCCATTTTAGATCAAACAATGCAGATTATAAATATGTAATTTGTTTTGCAATTGAATTATTTTTTCTATTTTTCAATTAATTTCTAATAAAATTGGTCCATAAACTTTAAATATTAGAGTTTTTTACTATTTGAATAACTTTTGATCAACATAA
>VDFB02051579.1:0-25182 GCA_007258455.2 Sequoia sempervirens | reverse complement strand
AGGTTAATATTTAGGAAACCTGAGAGAGAAGTTGAGATGTCTTCTATTGCATATAGTCGTTGGACACTGCCTGGTCAATATATTGATGTGTTTACTCACTAAAGTGTTAGGACCTAACGACAGCCTGTCATCACCAACTTTGCCAACATCCCCCCACACCAGGCTAGGGGGAAGGAGCACCATGTAAACCCCCAAGAATATTTCTATGTCATACATAATAATCTATGCATAAATTCCTTAATAGCTGCAAATATTTTTGAAAACATGGTTGATTCTATATTTTCAAGTGCTACAGGTAAATCGCTATGATGTTAAACACATAGATATATGACAACTAAATGACCTAATCAATTTAGTATGTAGGTCCATGCACAACAAAGGTATAGAAATTAAAGTGCTAAAAATATTCAAATTTCTTAAATAAAATCAGTGATAACCTTTATCAAAAAACACGATTGACTATGCTCAAGGTTGCAAATACTATGAAGATATCCCATGACTAATTTCTTATTTCAAAATAACTTGTTTCCCTTTCCACGTCACATTATGGTACAATAACATCAATTGCATATGGTTGTGCTTTTAGAAGAGGAAACAACCTAGTTTTTTGCTTGTTAGACTCTTAATAATTCTTCATCCATATTTGTGAATCATTCCCTGAAATGTATTGATAAATCTCACAACTAGAAATATTAAAAATTAAATACTTGGTAGAACTCTCAAATTGATTATTTATTTGCTTGCAAATCTTTCAACAAATCCCTGGTCCCTTGCTCTATGTGCTAACTCCTCAATTCTACTTAGATACTACGATCCAATCCCCCTCCTTAATCGTTACTATTAATGATAAAAAAAATAGTCGTGCCTTCCTCTTCGTTGAGCTCTATTTTAATGGTTTTCATATTTCCATGCAAGTGTTCAACTCAAGTAGCTTGAAGTATCTCTTTTATTTTAGAATTGAACTTTCCTTTCGTGGCCGATCGATGATCTTAGATCATGTGATCATTTAATTTTTTCTCTTTTAAATAGTAAGTCATGTAGATCATTCAAATTTAAAAATTATTTTGTTTAATTTTGTTTTCTTTTCAATAGTAAGTTATCTATATATTCATATATATAAATATATAAATAAATATAAATTATGAGATTTATCATTACCAAACATTTTGAAAATAAAATCTTTTATTTTCTCAATTAATTTAATTTTCACAAACAAAACAACCATAAGACATCCATTATTTAAATCATAACACACAATACACAATGACATACTCATGATAACACTATGCATAATATAATCATTCACAATGCAAGATGAATGCAACTACACGAGTGTGTGTGTAGGATTTCTATCATGCTGACTATTGTTGGGAATCTAGGTCATCTCTACCTCAACCATGTTCTTGCCTTCAACTTGTTCCTACATTCATTTGCACTCAATATCTTGTCAATAGATTATCTCATAAAACCATAATCAATAATCGAAACATTCACATCATAATAATTTATCATTAGTTTAATCACAATAACATGTATTTTAAAGATAACATCTAATTTATCACCACAAAAACACATCAATCTATGCTTCAAACACATATCGTCCAATGGTCTTATCTAGTTCTATTTATTTTCAAATAAATTTTATGCAAACAAAATTCGAGATGTGACAAGACAAGAACTACCAACTTTTATGGAAGTAGTTAGACCTTGAGACTAACTCAACAAATGATAATATATAGAGAATATATGGAGGTGTTGGATATTAATATAGATAGAATAGTTGATAGTCAACCTAACAAGTGTTAGTGAAAAATATGTAAATATATTATCTTATTTTGATTAAATTCTCTTTATTCAATATCTAATTTTTTATATGATCATATAATAATAAAAATGAATTAAGATACTTTTAAATTTCACAACCTTTTTAACACCTAAAACCACTGAAGAGCATATATATACACACAAATGGTGTAAAAAAGAACATCAAAGTGCAATTTTTTTTTATCTTTATTTTTTAAAACCATTTTCCACTTCCATTAGAAGTTGTATGCTCTATTCTTGTTGAAATACCATTAATTAAATTGGAGTTTTACAATAGTGAGAATGCCAAACATTGTCAACAGTGGCATAATCTTGTAACCAATTCAAATAGGCTACCAAGAACCTGTACTATACACTGGGTCTTGAAGATTTACTCTATAGGTGTCAACTTTTTCTTCCCTATGGCAAAATGTCTATAGTAGTAGCTTATAGATCTAAATTTACATAAAAAACCACTGCACATTTCTCTTTTTCATTTAATTTCATCCATACAATTTTTCAACTCTCACATTTAAGTAAACCCAACTCAAATTAGTCATGGTAATTTTTTTTCATTTTATTTTATCTACACATTACCTCGACTTAGATATTTATGTATGTAAACCAAACTCATTTATTTGATCTAATTTCCAACTTGGATTGAATATCTACTCTATAGGTGTTAGCTTATTCTTTCCTATTGTAAAATGTCTGTAATAGTAGCTTATAGATCTAAATTTACATAAAGAACTATGTAAATCTCCCCTTTTTGTTTAATTTCATCCATACAATTTTTCAACTCTAGGTAAACCCAACTCAAATCAGTCATGGTAATAGCTGCAAATATTTTTGAAAACATGGTTGATTCTATATTTTCAAGTGCTACAGGTAAATCGCTATGATGTTAAACACATAGATATATGACAACTAAATGACCTAATCAATTTAGTATGTAGGTCCATGCACAACAAAGGTATAGAAATTAAAGTGCTAAAATATTCAAATTTCTTAAATAAAATCAGTGATAACCTTTATCAAAAAACACGACTGACTATGCTCAAGGTTGCAAATACTATGAAGATATCCCATGACTAATTTCTTATTTCAAAATAACTTGTTTCCCTTTCCATGTCACATTATGGTACAATAGCATCAATTGCATATGGTTGTGCTTTTAGAAGAGGAAACAACCTAGTTTTTTGCTTGTTAAACTCTTAATAATTCTTCATCCATATTTGTGAATCATTCCCTGAAATGTATTGATAAATCTCACAACTAGAAATATTAAAAATTAAATACTTGGTAGAACTCTCAAATTGATTATTTATTTGCTTGCAAATCTTTCAACAAATCCCTGGTCCCTTGCTCTATGTGCTAACTCCTCAATTCTACTTAGATACTACAATCCAATCCCCCTCCTTAATTGCTACTAGTAATGATAACAAAAATAGTCGTGCCTTCCTCTTCGTTGAGCTCTATTTTAATGGTTTTCATATTTCCATGCAAGTGTTCAACTGCAGTTGAAGTATCTCTTTATTTTTAGAACTGAAATTTCTTCCTCATGTCAAGATTAGATGATCTATCATGCAAATCATTTGATTTTTTTAATTTATTTTTTATTTTTCTTTTTAATAGTTTATCATGCACATCATTTGAATTTAGCTTATTTAATTTAAATTTTTTTCTTTTAAATAGTAAGTCATGTAGATCATTCAAATTTAAAAATTATTTAGTTTAATTTTCTTTTCTTTTCAATAGTAAGCTATCTATATATTCATATATAAAAATAATTATATCATTATTATATATATAAATATATAAATAAATATAAATTATGAGATTTATCATTACCAAACATTTTGAAAATAAAATCTTTTATTTTCTCAAATAATTTAATTTTCACAAACAAAACAACCATAAGACATCCATTATTTAAATCATAACACACAATACACAATGGCGTACTCATGATAACACTATGCATAATAAAATCACTCACAATGCAAGATGAATGCAACTACATGATTGTGTGCATAGGATTTCTATCATGTTGACTATTGTTGGGCATCTAGGTCATCTCTAACTCAACCATGTTCTTGCCTTCAACTTGTTCTTGCATTCATTTGCACTCAATATCTTGTCAATAGATTAGCTCATAAAACCATAATCAATAATCGAAACATTCACATCATAATAATTTATCATTAGTTTAATCACAATAACATGTATTTTAAAGATAACATCTAATTTATCACCACAAAACAAATTAATCTATGCTTAGCTGCTTGTATTAATGATGCCTCTAGTTCTATTTATTTTCAATAAATTTTATGCAAACAAAATTGAGATGTGACAAGAAGAACTACCAGCCTTTGTGGAAGTAGTTAGACCTTATGAGACTAACTCAACAAATGATAATATATAGAGAATATATAGGTGTTGGATATTAATATATAGATAGAGATGGATTGATAGTCAACCTAACAAGTGTTAGCGAGAAATATGTAAATATATTATCTTATTTTGATTAAATGCTCTTTATTCAATATCTAATTTTTTTTATATGATCATATAATAATAAAAATGAATTAAGATACTTTTAAATTTCACAACCTTTTTAACACCTAAAACCATTGAAGAGCGTATATATATATACACAAATGGTGTAAAAAAGAACATCAAACTATAATTTTTTTTTTATCTTTATTTTTTAAAACCATTTTCCACTTCCATTAAAAGTTGTATGCTCTGTTCTTGTTGAAATACCATTAATTACATTGAAGTTTTACAATAGTGAGAATGCCAAACATTGTCAACAATGGCATAATCTTGTAACCAATTCAAATAGGCTACCAAGAACCCGTACTATAAACTGGGTCTTGAAGATCTACTCTATAGGTGTCAACTTTTTCTTCCTTATGGCAAAATGTCTATAGTAGTAGCTTATAGATCTAAATTTACATAAAAAACCACTGTACATTTCTCTTTTTCATTTAATTTCATCCATACAATTTTTCAACTCTCACATTTAAGTAAACCCAACTCAAATTAGTCATGGTAAATTTTTTTCATTTTATTTTATCTACACATTACCGAGCGACTTAGATATTTATGTAAACCAAACTCATTTATTTGATCTAATTTCCAACTTGGATTGAATATCTACTCTATAGGTGTTAGCTTATTCTTTCCTATTGTAAAATGTCTGTAATAGTAGCTTATAGATCTAAATTTACATAAAGAACTATGTAAATCTCCCCTTTTTGTTTAATTTCATCCATACAATTTTTCAACTCTAGGTAAACCCAACTCAAATCAGTCATGGTAATAGCTGCAAATATTTTTGAAAACATGGTTGATTCTATATTTTCAAGTGCTACAGGTAAATCGCTATGATGTTAAACACATAGATATATGACAACTAAATGACCTAATCAATTTAGTATGTAGGTCCATGCACAACAAAGGTATAGAAATTAAAGTGCTAAAATATTCAAATTTCTTAAATAAAATCAGTGATAACCTTTATCAAAAAACACGACTGACTATGCTCAAGGTTGCAAATACTATGAAGATATCCCATGACTAATTTCTTATTTCAAAATAACTTGTTTCCCTTTCCATGTCACATTATGGTACAATAGCATCAATTGCATATGGTTGTGCTTTTAGAAGAGGAAACAACCTAGTTTTTTGCTTGTTAAACTCTTAATAATTCTTCATCCATATTTGTGAATCATTCCCTGAAATGTATTGATAAATCTCACAACTAGAAATATTAAAAATTAAATACTTGGTAGAACTCTCAAATTGATTATTTATTTGCTTGCAAATCTTTCAACAAATCCCTGGTCCCTTGCTCTATGTGCTAACTCCTCAATTCTACTTAGATACTACAATCCAATCCCCCTCCTTAATTGCTACTAGTAATGATAACAAAAATAGTCGTGCCTTCCTCTTCGTTGAGCTCTATTTTAATGGTTTTCATATTTCCATGCAAGTGTTCAACTGCAGTTGAAGTATCTCTTTATTTTTAGAACTGAAATTTCTTCCTCATGTCAAGATTAGATGATCTATCATGCAAATCATTTGATTTTTTTAATTTATTTTTTATTTTTCTTTTTAATAGTTTATCATGCACATCATTTGAATTTAGCTTATTTAATTTAAATTTTTTTCTTTTAAATAGTAAGTCATGTAGATCATTCAAATTTAAAAATTATTTAGTGTAATTTTCTTTTCTTTTCAATAGTAAGCTATCTATATATTCATATATAAAAATAATTATATCATTATTATATATATAAATATATAAATAAATATAAATTATGAGATTTATCATTACCAAACATTTTGAAAATAAAATCTTTTATTTTCTCAAATAATTTAATTTTCACAAACAAAACAACCATAAGACATCCATTATTTAAATCATAAATAATACAATACACAATGCATGTACTCATGATAACAATAACACACTATGCATAATAAATCACTCAATGTAAGATGAATGCAACTACGATTGTGTGCATAGGATTTCTATCATGTTGACTATTGTTGGGTATCTAGGTCATCTCTAATTCCAACCATGTTCTTGCCTTCAACTTGTTCTTGCATTCATTTGCACTAATATCTCACAATAGATTAGCTCTTATATAAAACCATAATCAATAATCTAAACATCTACATCATAATAATTATCATTAGTTTAATCACAATAACATGTATTTTAAAGATAACATCTAATTTATCACCACAAAACAAATTAATCTTATGAACACATATTGTCCAATGGTCTTATCTAGTTCTATTTATTTTCAAATAAATTTTATGCAAACAAAATTCAAGATGTGACAAGAGAAGAACTACCAACTTTTGTGGAAGTAGTTAGACCTTGAGACTAACTCAACAAATGATAATATATAGAGAATAGTTGATAGTCAACCTAACAAGTGTTAGCGAGAAATATGTAAATATATTATCTTATTTTGATTAAATGCTCTTTATTCAATATCTAATTTTTTTTATATGATCATATAATAATAAAAATGAATTAAGATACTTTTAAATTTCACAACCTTTAACACCTAAAAACCATTGAAGAGCTGAGTATATATATACACAAAATGGTGTAAAAAGAACATCAAACTATAATTTTTTATCTTTATTTTTAAAACCATTTTCCACTTCCATTAAAAAGTTGTATGCCTCGCTTCATGGAAATACCACATTAATTACATTGAATTTTTACACAGTGAGAATGCCAAACATTGTCAACAATGCATAATCTTGTAACCAATTCAAATAGCCTAAGAACCCGCACTATAAACTGGTCTTGAAGATCTACCTATAGGTGTCAACTTTTTCTTCCTTATGGCAAAATGTTCATAGTAGTAGCTTATAGGATCTAAATTCTATAAAAACCACTGTACATTCTCTCTCTTTTCATTTTAATTTCATCCATACAATTTTTCAACTCTCACATCAAGTAAACCTAACCCAAATTAGTCATGGTAAATTTTTTTCATTTCAGATTTTACCCACATTAATGAGCTTAATTTAGACATTTATAAACCAAACTTCATTTATTTTGATCTAATTTCAACTTGGATTGAATATCTACTCTATAGGTAAGTAGCTTTGGTTCTTTTCCATTGTAAAAATGTCTGTAATAGTAGCTTATAGATTCCAAATTTCATATAAAGAACTATGTAAATCTCCCCTTTTGTTTAATTTCCTTTATCCATACAATTTTCAACTCTAGGTAAACCTAACTCCAAACGGCTCAAGTGTAGAATAAACATTTCGGAAAAACATGGTTGATTCTATATTTTCAAGTGCTACAGGTAAATCGCTATGATGTTAAACACATAGATATATGACAACTAAATGACCTAATCAATTTAGTATGTAGGTCCATGCACAACAAAGGTATAGAAATTCAAAGTGCTAAAAATATTCAAATTTCTAAATAAAATCAAAGTGGGATAACCTTTTAGTCAAAAACACGACTGACTATGCCTTGGCTGTAAATACTATGAAGATATCCTATGACTAATTTCATTTCAAAATAACTTGTTTCCCTTTCCATGTCACATTACAATAGCATCAATTGCATATGGTTGTGCTTTTGTAAGAGGAAAACAACCTAGCTTTGCTTCATAAACTCTTTAATAATTCTTTTCATCCATATTTTGGAATCATTCCCTCTAAATGTATTGATAACCGCAACTAAAATATTAAAAATTAAATAATTTGGTAGAACTTCCTCAAATTGATTATTTATTTGCTTGCAAATCTTTCAACAAATCCCTAACCTCTTTGCTCTATGTGCTAACCTCAATCTCTACTCTAGATAATACTACAATCCAATCCCTCCTTAATCATTGCTACTTTAGTAATGATAACAAAATAGTCGTGCCTTCCTCTTCGTTGAGCTCCCATTTTAATACTGGTTTTCATATTTCCACATGCAAGTGTTCAACTGCAGCTTGAAGCATCTCTTTATTTTGTGAACTGGAAATTTCTTCTCATGTCAAGATTTTCATTATCTACCGCACCCAAATTTGATTTTTAACCTATTTTATTTTTCTTTAATAGTTTATCATACATCATTTGAATTTTGCTCGTTTTAATTTAAATTTTTTCTTTAAATAGTAAGTCATGTAGATCATTCAAATTTAAAAATTATTTATACCTTCTTTCAACAGTGTTGACCATATATTCATATATAAAAATAATTATATCATTATTATATATATAAATATATAAATAAATATAAATTATGAGATTTATCATTACCAAACATTTTGAAAATAAAATCTTTTATTTTCTCAAATAATTTAATTTTCACAAACAAAACAACCATAAGACATTTTGTTTTGAACTGTGCCGGTACACCTCTAGACGTATCAATAAGTTGATTTTGTTAAAAGTTGTATGCTTTGTTCCTGTTGAAATACCATTAATTAAATTGGAGTTTTACTGTAGTGAGATGACAAACATTATCAACAGTGGCATAATCTTGTGAACTTGGATTGCGTAAAAACGATCTACTTTATGCAGGCACAATAACTAGCGATGACTGACACAATAAATGTCTGTCATATTGAACTCTCAATTCAATTGTGTAGCAAATGAAGCTGCATTGCTCAAATTTAACAAATGTGCGTTGGCTGAATGCATGCATTTTCTTCAGGGAGTGCATTTAAAGACTTCTTTGATAATCGTGAATGTCAACGACCCACAAATCGACTTTTCATTGATTAAAACTAAAAACATGCGTCCTTAGTTCGCATAATTTAATACAGTTGAGGGATTGATATATCTTCTGCTGCAGTAGACATTACAGCAGTAAAACAAACTTTCAACTTGGAGGAAAGAAGTGGAAAGAAAAAAAATGGGCTTTTCTGCAACTTACTTTTTAGCATATATAACTGCTTTCATGATAATTGCTGCTTTACCAGCTCTTGGGAATGATAATGAGCTGAGGTTTCAGTTTTACAATAGCAGCTGCCCCAATGCAGAGAACATTGCCAGACAGATCATGCAGCAGGGCATTAACAGAGATCCTACTGCTGCTGCAGCCCTTTTGCGTTTGTCTTTTCATGACTGTCAAGTAGATGTAAGTTAATTGCAATCTTTTTCTCTTATTCAATCTTGGTCACAGAGACAGATTGATGGTTTTCTGTTTCTATAATGTGTAGTAATTGTTCTGTTTTTTCAGGGCTGTGATGCATCTGTTCTGTTGCAATCTTCTCCTTCTGGCATTGTTGCCGAGACTGTTTCAGAGCGGAATTTTGGTCTGAGGCGTCTGGATCTCATTGATAGTATTAAATCGGCACTAGAACGAGCATGCCCACTAACTGTTTCTTGTGCGGATATCATTCAAATGGCTGCTAGAGATGCTGTAGTTCTGGTAATGTTTCTGGAAAAAACTGTGATCTTGTTCACATCAAAGTTTCTGGTTAGGGGCTTCGTAATTTATATGAAATTTTTTATCTTTTCAGGACCTCTTGCTTACAATCTACTGAACTCTGAAGACCTCATGTACATTTTTCATTTCGGCATGTTTAGTGATCAAATGGCTTTTTTGGTTGATGGGTGATATGATTTTGTTTTGCAGTCTGGAGGGCCATTTATACCTATTTTGACTGGGAGACGAGATGGGGTTAATGCAAGCAATATCAGAGCTGATGATCAGCTTCCTCCGGCTACACTTTCAGTGGGAAGCATGTTGCAGATGTTCAGCGAGAAAAACATAAGTGCTGAAGATGGCGTTGCACTTTTAGGTAGGTTGTGTGAGGTTTACAGAACATACACCTAAAGTTGATGAATTTCAGAAAGAATAATTTTCTATATTTGGAGTAAAGTGCATTGAAATCCAACACTTGTTGAGCACCTAAAATGTCTGGCTATGGTTATTTATTGTTCTATCAAAGGGAAACATTTATGGGTTCACAGGCTAATTAATGGCTATATTTACCGAACTCCTGCTCTGTTCATAATAAAGATTTTTTTTTTCTATTTATGGAAAAGTTGAGGAAAATTTTTCCAGATAAGGATAACAAATTACAAAGCGGTAGTAATTGCCTATTTATCATCCTTCATTACTACCAATTTTAACATTTTACTAGAACATATGCTCTTCATTGATATGATGCTTTCTAATGTGTCATTTGTTTCATTCCAAGCAAAAGCTAGAAAAGAAAAATCCCAATTCAGTGCTTTCTCTAACTTGATTTGAATATCATGCATTCTAGTTTCCAACCTAGTTTGAATTAATTCAAATAGGCTACCAAGAATCGGTACTATAAACTGGGTTTTGAAGATCTACTCTATAGTTGTCAGCTTATTCTTTCCTAGGGTGAAATGTTTGTAATAGTCCCTTATAGATAGTACTTAAAGCTACAAGAAAAACAAAATCTGTATGTTTTGTATCATTCTAATTATAAATCTAAATTCACATTAGAAGACCACTATAAATCTATCTTCTTTTTTTTTATTTCACCCATACAGTTTTTCAACTCTGATATTTAAGTAAACCAATTCAAATCAGTCATGATATATCTTTCTTTTCATTTTACTTATCTACACACTTCATCAATTTAGATATTTATGTAAACCCAACTTAATTTAGTGAGTCAAAGAGAGGATCGAGTAGTTGGATATTTATGTAAACCCAATTCAATTTAGCAAGTCAAAGAGAGGATCGAGTAGTTGAGCATGTTTCAATACTTGTGTAGTATTCTTTGATTTAATATTCAATATTTTTAATAATACAGTACTAGTAGTTCGTCATGACTTTAAAGTTGTTTGTGCTGATCATGAGTACTCATAATTAAATTAAATGTATTCTTTAGATCTAAAAAACAAGTAATCTGTAAACACACAACAAAATATAACTCAATGCACATTTTTTAGGGTCTTTTTGGACACAGCAACAAAAAGCATGCTGATGTGGCATCATATTTAATGATGTGGACCTAAAACCTTACTTATAAGCAGGAACCCGCCAAATAAACTACTGCAAAAAATTGAGAGTGATTCAAAGTTGCCACATATGATTTTGAAAGACCCAAAATTAAGATACTTAACTACTAATCCTCTCCCCTATACATCCCTTTTATTCATAGATCTTCAAATTATAAATATTTATAAAAACCCAACTCAACTCTGTCAAAGACATTGACATGAAAAAAAACACCCACTCGTTATTCACAATTCTTCTAACTCACGGAAATTTATTAAATCCAACTCAATTCAGTCATTCAAAGAGATTCACATGAAGAAAAACAGGCATATGTCCATTTTATTCACAGGTCTTCAACCCACAGATATTAATTAAAACCCAATTCAAATTCAGTCATTCAAACAGATTGATGTGAAGAAAAATGCCCATATGTCCTTTTCATTCACATTGCATTCTCTAACATTTCCCACTATTTGTCCAAATAAGTTTAGCATTATCACAAATTTTCATTAGATATGACAGGGAATTTTTTTTCTGTATAATGATTTTTGTTTGAAGATTCGAGAGAGTAAGTTCTACAATATGATGTCCATTTCATATTTTACAGGTGCGCACACGCTAGGAGTGGGACACTGCATAAACTTTCAGAACCGGTTGAGTCCTCAGGGAGATCCAAACATGTCACCATTTCTTTCTGCAGCTTTGAGGATGCTCTGCAGAGTCCCTGCCCCCTTCTCCAACGTGACTTTTGCTCCAAATGATTTGACAAATTTTATGTTTGATAATCAGTACTTTAGGGACATTAGGAACAGACGTGGGCTTCTGACAATTGACTCTGAAGTGGCTTTGGATCCCAGAACGTCTGTCTTTGTCTCCATTTTCTCTCAAAATCAGCAGCATTTTTTTGACAGGTTTTCTGCTGCTTTTCTCCAACTTGGTCGATATAAAGTTTTGACAGGTGATCAGGGGGAGATTAGAAAGGACTGTAAGTTTGTCAATTCTTGAACAACACAATTACTTTTATATTGACTATGATTGTATGATCTTGCAAACTTATGTGCTGGACATGCACCCATCTGCACTGTGATGTTTAAGTACAGTAGTTATTTTTTGTGTATGGAAAAACTGCCCAGCTTCACTTAATTTTATTTTCTTAATTTTATTTTTGGGGAGGCCTATGAATCTGGTGATATTACATCTATACAAATTGTTGAAATTGATAAATCTCTAATTAGACTAGATTTCATAAATGAATATATAACCAACTGTTGCAATTGCTAGCATATTATATGAGCTTGTCTACGTAAGTAAATGCATGGACGTGAATTCTCAACGTAGTGGAGAAGTACGTCAAGTTCTCAGAATTGGACCTGGGTAACGAAGAAATCATGAGCGGGTGTTTTTCAATTACTTCAATTTATGGCTATTTCAAAAAAATATTTGAAAAGGAAAATATATAATTTTTTTATAGTTAATTTAGGTCAATTATCTGGATTGAATTGTAGTTGTTGGAGTGCATGAGTTTATGGAACGTCAAATAGAATGTATAATCATGTCATAAATAGTAATAGATGGAGAGAGAATATTTAGCTTTGTAACTAAAAAATGTGTCAATTCATAAAAACAATGGAATTTTGTCTACTTCAAAATCTAAAAATGTTTTAGGCAGTCATGTAAATGGATCAAACTTAAAATGTTCTTCTTTGTTCTATTTTGGATCGACTTCACCTAATTTGTGGCTACAAACCCACTTTGTATCTCTAAACTCGACTTCTAATCATATCTAGATTTTGTCCTATGAACTCTAGAAAACAAATTGCTAGATAAGATAATCTCTATTTAATCTTTTAGGGTTTTTATATCGAGATGGTAGTATTTAAAAATATCTTGACAAACACAAACTTCAAACATTTGCATGAGTTCTAGAATGATCACTAAGTCATTCAAGTGTGCTCAGATGTGTCTGTGGTCATGATTGTTCTTGTTCTTGTACTATTATTTTTTATTTTTTTTAGATGACAAATGATTGAATGGATGTTCTTATACATAAGCATAACACAAAGTTACGATTTTTTTTTGTAAAGTCAATTTGGGACAAAGGCATTAGAATTATAGGGTAAGCAACATAATAAAAATATTAACATTTAAGTGATTTAATCTAATAAAATATGTCATTAAGTCACTAAAATTAATGAATCAATGAAGAAGCAAACATAACAAATGTAAACTATAACATTAATTTTATATGGAGAAACCCTTATGGAAAAAAAACTATACTATCAAAGAGACCCAAACTTGTATTAATCTCAAAAGTGTATACATTGGAATACAATCACACATCTCTCTGATAGTAAAATATTAGCATAAGAGCATCCACAAAAGAACCTTGCAATCCACTATCACATGCCTCCAATAAATAGAGTTTGGAGATTAGAAACTATCAAGTAGTATCCAAAACCATGAGTTAAAACTATAAGTCATGGCAAAAATTCAATGCTTCAATGTTCATGCTATGTAACTCCTATTACACATTTCTTATATATCATAAATATTATAGATTCTATTATAATGATCAAATCAATTAACTTTCAAATCCTAAACACTTTGTGAGAGCATTCAATGTTTGTGTCATAATCGCTAAATTGAGAAGATTCTTTTTAACTTTAAATTTTGATAGTTTCAAAAAACCTTCCTATATAATGCCTTCTTACACAATATCCCAAGTAATCTAGAGAATAAATAATATCTCCACCTTCATATGGGTATCCCATTTTCCCTTTCCAACATGTTTGGAGATTCAATTATTTACTATTTACATAATTAAATATAACCAATCAAGACTTTAGATTGTAAGGTGAATCAACGCCCTTTATCCTAACATTCTCCCACTTGATGTTTAACATTATAAAACAAAATAGAAAACTAAAAAATAAATCAAGTACTAGAAGAGGCAAGATCCATGACATCTCTATACCAACTAAATTTTTATGTACTCACAAGCTTAGTGAGAGAATCTACAACATTAGCCAAGGTGTCAACTTTCTATATCATGACTCTATCATCAACAACCATCTCTTGGAAAAAGTGATTAAACATCAATATGTCTTATACAAGTATAGTGCATCAAGTTCTTCACCAAACAAATGGCATTTTGATTGCCACATCAAATCTTGACATGTCTACACTCAAAGCCAGTAATTGAACATAATATCTATAACTAAACTACCTCCTTATAGGAATGCTTTATAACCATGTAATGTGTTTCTATAGTGGATAGTGTAATTGTACACACCTAAAATAACTCACCTATCATTATATTATTCACTTACCATAGCATTTACTCCTCATTTATTGATCACCATTAATTGACAATTTATTAATCATTAATCATTCATCCATTTATCACATCATTATTAATATCCATTTAATAATTCTCTTTATCCATTCAATTAAATAATATTTTAATTATTTATTTAAATTTGAACTAATTTATCCACTTTCAAATAATTATCATTTTTGCTCCACCAATCAACTCTTTCTTTTGTCATCAATTAACTCCATCTCATTTTAGAATCTCAATCTTCCCTCATCAGTTAACTTTGTTTGATTTTAGAATATTCTTTTTGATCCACCAGTCAACTTAGTCTTCAAATAGAAACATATTTTTCACATTTATCCATTAATCAAATTAAATAATTCATTATTATCCTCTCATGGATTCAAAATAGAAAAATTCTATTTTCCAGTTGAGTTGACTCCACAATCAATTTAGTTAACTAAAGTGTTTAATCTTTTCCTCATCTTTGAATTGATTTTTCCTTGAAAAGTCTATAAATTCAGTCATTCCTTCATCAGTTTGATATCTCACATCTTAAATCATGTTTACTTTGTCAAAATCAATCATCAATCAAATCGATGTTGTTGATATTTAGCATCCATATCCAAAGGCAAAACAACAACATCTTTTTGAAGTTTGCAATGGGATGGTAAATTAGAATTAGAATTGATTTTAGTTTAAATTTTATTGAGTATTTTCATTTCTTACTTTCTAATTTCAACACTTAGATTTTTGTGAACCTGATGTGAGCGTGCTAACCTTTAACATCTATTTGTATGTGAGTGTGTTTTGTTTGTTTCTCGTCTCGTAGGTTGTAGGTATTCTATTGAGAGGTTTCAAGATTCAATTTTTATAAGAGCATCTTAAGACAAAACGGACATCACAATTACATTCAAAAAAATTGAGAAATGAATGAACTCATATATAATAGTCTATATTTTTATGCAAGATAACATTTTAGACTTTAAAAACTCACTTTAGAGACACTTTTTTTATAATCTGTACATTTGTATGGATTTGTACAAGTTTTGGACTGTAAATTGATTGCTTCACATCTTAAATTTTGTTAATAATGTACCGTATTTCATTTTATGGTTAAAAATTTGTTTGACCACTCAATTTTAATCACTTGGCTAAACTGCTTACTCTTCCTCTTTGCAATTTTCAAAAATACCAATTTGTAGTAAAACAAGCATAATTTTCAAACCATTAATCAGATTTTTGACTTTTTGTAAGCGTTTGAAAGATGGTTCTAAGGCAGAAACTATGGGTTAGTCAATTTCTTTAAATTAGACACCAAAAATTAATTATAATTAGTCAAAACAAGTGTTTAATTTTCAAACATCATACAAGCACACATACAAACTTGCTTTTTAATGATTTTTTTAATAGTCAAATTTTTATAAGGATTCTAATAGTACAATTCATTTTTCACTTTTAGACATTTATTTTCCATGTTTTCACTAACCATTGAATGCATCTTCCTTTCATTTTCAAAGACCCAAAACACATGAACAAACATTTCCACAAGATAGTGATACAACATCAGACTTCTGACATATTGGTTTTGCAGGACAGTTGTATAAAAGACAAGTTTATTAAAAAAATATTTCTTTTGTGTTCTTTTTCTTTCTATGTGTCTTTTCAAACAATTTATATGATGGATTAAAGCAAACATCACATTACAATTTGGTTAATCAAAGAACAATTGTATTTTAATCCTAAAAGAGTGTGTGTGTATGCTCTTCTCTTGCACGCTTGCATGATATTGAGAATTAGAAACATCAATTTTTTATTTTCAGGGGGATTGTCTAGGGATTTCATCAGGTCATAGAGGACTACCTCAACTACCTCAACTTGAATATTCCAATAGAGTATAAATAGTGAGGTGGGGAGAAGGTGAATCGAAATAAATTCCTCTTAGAAGTTGTATCTTTGTCATTTAGGCTAAGCCCCCAAGATATTTATACCTTGGGGAAGTGGAGAAGGGTGGGTTACCCTCTTCTCTTGATTGTTTGACATTTTTTACACTTTCAAATTTATGGATTAGGCCTCATGTGTCCTTGCATCATATCAAGGATTCCCCTAGAAATCATGTTTAACCTAGGTAAGATCCTTAAGTCATCTCTAAGTGTGGTGCAAGGGATGGAAATCGTACCCTAGAGTTACTCACAATACTTCCATGTGATGAGATATAATTAATCAAGGAAAAGCCTTTGGTAAGGGATTTTATGTGTACATGACTATCCCTATCTATCCATTCACAGATAGATAGTAACAACTACGAACCCACACTAAGAGTCACTCCCACCTAATTAATTTTAGGTTTATTGGTGTATTTTTTGTTTCTTTTGAAATAAAGAAAAAGTAGGTGTGTTACCAAAATAGGATTGATGAACCACTTAGGGACCTATTTCTCCTTCTATTTCATTAGGAAATGAGATCCCCGCCTCAAATTGACTAGCAACTCTTAGGTGAATCAAATTAAGGTGAGAATCTATAGATTTAATTTTTTTGCAAGGACAAGGATCCTGGTCAAACAACACTTTGGGGAGAAAAACTAAAAATAGAAAATCAACACCAAAATGTAATCTACAACTTGGAATAGCTAGATGAAACTCAAAATAGGAAGAACCAGAATCAAATCACAACTCAAAGAAGGGAAGAATGATGTGTACCAATCACCAAAATTTAGTTTCTGAAGTTGATCTAGGACTCATTCACCTAGGGGCAAATGGGTCCTAAGTTAGGGTTTTTCTGCAACTTTCAAGAGCCTCTATTATAGATTTGAATCTTCTAATTTACCTAGGTTTCAGGTTCGGAAAGCCGGAAATAAAATTTGTAAGTGAGTTTCCGTGAGATGACAACTTTTATGACAACTTTTACAACTTTCACAAGTTCTTCAATTTTTCTCTTCAAGAGATCTTTGAGATTTCTTCCACCTAAATCTACAAACACAAACCAAGACCTGACAAAATGTTTTGTTTTTGGTGAATGGGGGTTTGCCTTGGTCAAACCCCGTTTTGGTCATCAAACCTTGAAATGAAATAAAATAGCATGAAAGGTTCATGATGAATTCACAACTCACCAAACCCTTGAATAAACCTTGGAATATAAATCTGCAACTTGCATGAAATGAATTCAATGGATGTGGACCTTGAACATTGTATCTTGACTTAATATAATGCTTTGAATGCTTGGATGGATCATGAAACCTACATCACCATATTAGCTCCAAAAAAATGCATGATGTAAGAAGACTCTGATATGACATTTGGATCTTGATTGCTGCAATAAATCTTCAATAAATGTGCTCTTGAATGCCTTGAATTTCTCTTGAAATTCTAGGTGAATAATAGTGAAGTAACCTTATATTTATAGGTATTTATCCTTAATTTCCCAAAATTCAAATATCACAAGTCGACATATGAATATAGATTTGAATATGTTAAAATGTTGCCAAAAACATAATTTAAATTTAGGTCCTACATCTAAGGGAGGACCCATTCACCCATGGGTGAATGGGTCCTAGGTCCCTAACCCTAGGAAACACATTGCTCAATGAGAAGTGTTATGTTAAGGCATTAATGAATGTCGAGTTTCCTCTTCAGAAAATGCAATTAAATAGGCTTGGATTTGAATTAAAGGGGCCAATTAAGGAAAATTAAGCTCAATTAATTAAAAGAGCCCTAAATAAGTGTGAAAGTTTAAAGGGGTACACTTTACAACACTAAAATAAGGCACAATTTACTCCAAATTAACATTAATTCAAAATTAAGTGTGAAAATGTAAAAAGGATTTTGCTTTAGCCCCCACTTTAGTGAGAGGATGACCCTGTGTCAAACTCACATTAAAGTAGACATTCAAAACATATATGTATGCATTAACAACAAGATTACTCAATCATACAAAATCAAAGACTTAAAGGAAAAGTAAAAGAAAACAAGGTAGATCAAGCCTCAACTGTCCAACGCAATGTGTAACATGCCTCAACAGTTTGTCCAAAAGAAAAGGGTGGTTCAATCCTCAATTTTCCAATGCGATGTGGAACACGTCTCAATTGTTTGTCCAAAAACATTCACAAGTGGAACTTGATGTCGACTATGCAAAAAACAACACATGCTCACTCTTGGATAATGGAACCTCAGGCTATCCACTAAGTGAGCCCCCAAAAAGTGGCTTAGTGAGAAATTCATGCCAGGTCTATAGGATCTCACTATACTAACCATACCGAAGCTATCCCTCTGTTAACTCCGATAGGGTGTCACAAAAAAAAAAAAACTTTGAGCTTCACAAGGTTATCAAGTTGCATTATGCTAAGCACTTATGAAAAAACAAGGTAAGGCTCCATTGGCAAGGAAAGTGTGTTATGCTTGGTGGCCTTAAAAAGAGTTCGAGCTTCACAAGGTTAGCAAGTTGTGTTATGCTAAACACTTATGAACAAAATATAAATAAACATGTTCAAAGGGATTTCGCTTAGTTCATGTAAGGTATCTTCTTAGGGAACATTGTGCCTAATGTCTCCAAGAGAGGATAAGTCAAGGATAAAAGAAATATCATGCTCTCGGAGAACATCAAACCCAATGACACCACAAAAAAAAAGATACATCACAAGAAGAAATAAAATTGCGCAATGAAACATAAGGAATGCCAAAATTTTCAAAAATAATAATGCCAATGTATGCCCCCACTTTAAAGAAATTGCTAACACCATTGTTGTGAGAAATTACTTTACAGTAGCCAATAATCAATGTTAAACAATATTGAAGACATTAGAACTTATTTAGAAATCCCTATGCCTAGTCATATGTTTCCAAATGAAACTACGTCATGAAAAAGAGAGGAAGGGGTTGCCCCCAAAATGAAATCCCAAAACACATAAGGGATCCACAAATTTGGGGTTTGTATGTCTTTGCTACAATATTGTTCTAGAGTTTGGAAATGTCATCATTCCCCAATACTCACAGAATAGGAAGAATGACACATAGAGAGAGAGAGAGAAAAAAAAAAAAAATCTTTTGGGTCAACATGGAAGAGACCTAAATGTCTCAACGCCTTGCGTCATCCCTAAAAGGAAAACACAAGAAAAATGGAAAGAAATATTTATGACATATAGAAGAATGTAGATACAAATAGAGGAATGCACATGAAGAGATATACACCAAATAGAATAGTATGTGGGATCACATTACACATGCAATCACACAGAATATGAAAACAAAACAAATCACAAGACTAGTAAGGAACATGCGAGTCAACCTATAGCAAGTCGTCCACATCCCAATCTTGTTCAGTATATACAGAAGGTAGATAACTAGCCAAAGGGAAAAAATCAAGTGCCAAACAAGGACAAGCACCAAGTCCAACACTCTTATTAGGAGGATCATCGTTTAAGCTCATAGAAGATGAAAATAATGAATTCAACTCATTATGCACTTGTTCATCAATATTTGAAATTTCATTATCATCATCCAAGTTAATCACAATAGGAGGTCTAATGACAATATCCATAGAAGTTTGTTGTTGTTTATGTTGTGGCGAGGGTGGAGAGGCATCATGCATTGCTTGAGACAAGTTTGGATTTTGATTTTATATGTTATTATTTTCTTGTTTTGTTTGTAACAAACAAGCAATAACACGACGCTCTCTAGCATTTTGGTTCCTTTTCATTCAGTTTTCAAGTTGTGATTGTGTAGGAGCGGTTTTATCAACCATAGGCTTATTTTCTTCCCTTAAGGGAGGAATAGAAGGAACCATGGGAGGTTGTTCAACCACTTTCTATTTAGCTTTGTAAACTTGTTTGACTTTAAGAGACAAAACGAGATTTGTTTGATTATCTCATGGTCTCTTATAGGGAATAGGGGGAGGATTTGTCATAGACTGGTCTTAGATACTTGGAAGGGATTTTGGTTCAATCGTGATCTCATCAAGGGTATGAGGCTCATTCATGGGTTGAGTCATATTGCTAAGGGATAATTTTGCTATGCGCTTTGCTTAAACTTTTGATAGGATTTGAAAAAATAATTCTTCACAGGGTCTAATAGGTTCAATAGGCTCAGGAAAAAGGAAATCCAATGAGAAGTTCCCATGGGAAGACACTAGATTAAAGCCACTATGATGCATAGTAAATATTTTGTTTCCAAATGGAAACTTTAAACATTTATGCACAATTGAAGGGACAACATTCATGGAGTGAAGCCATGGATAGCCTAACTTCACACAAAATTGATCCGATGTCGGGATGATGGTGAATGAGACATTTAATTCTTTTGGTCCAACTTTCAAAGGGAGATTTATTAGACCAATCATAGGGAAAGAAAAACCATTATGCATTTTATGCTTTCAGTCTTTCATATGTATCTTGATAAATCTCATGCACAAATAATAATTCTTCAGTGATCACATTCTCTACATAGACAAGATCAATTAATATCCCATTAGTAGGCTTGTCATTGATTCTTCTAGCCATGTAAAGAGGACCACCGGGTGCATGTTTAAGTATGTCTTGTTGTGAGAAAGCAATGCCAAGCAACATCTTAGTTAGGCCCTTACGAGGTTTAGTGTCAATAAATCCAACAAAACCATCCATAAGGTTGTTCTCATTGTCTTTCATGTTTTCATCATTTGTGTCCACATTCATCACATCATTCTTTGTTTCACTAGCTTTGAAAAAGGAGATATTATGATTAGGCATAGGATTGGTAAATATTTTCAAATTTTGATTAGGAGGGGCTACAGACTTATTACCTTGATCATTAATGCCTCCAATTTGAATATAATTAGAATCAATGAGGTCTTGCACAAGATTCTTAAGACGCTTACAATGTTTTGTATCATGTCCATTTTTTCAATGAAAATGACAATAAGCATTCGATCTATAGTTTGAAGGTAAAGGCTTAGTAGGATCAGGAGCTCTAATAGGAGGTAAAGAAATCAAATTCTTTTCTAAGAGATGCAACATGATATTATGAAGGGTATTAGGTAGGGGTGTAAATTGTCTATTTCTATTGGCAAAGGCATATGGATTTTTCATCTTTATAGCAGCCACTTGGGTGTCAACATTTTGAGTTGATTAAGGTGGATTAAGTTGTAGGAAGCCCTTATTTTGTTTCTTGAAAGGTTGATAGTTTGTTTGAGCTGTGGATTTGAACTTTTTAGGACAATTAGAGGGAGTTTTCACTTCATGACTAGTAATCAAATTTTGATAATCATGAAGGGTTGTACACAACTGTGTGAAGGAAGGAAACCTTAGCATCTCAAGCTTAGCTTGGATTTTATCTTGCAAATTGGAAATAAACATTCTTTGAAGGTTTGCATCAAGAATATTAATGTTTATTTGTGAATAAAGCATTTGGTATCATGATATAAAATTGGTGACCTTTTCATCATCCTTTTGTTTACATTTCATCAAATCAACTAAGGTCATCTTAAGACCCATGTGAATTTGGAAGTGGTTGTAAATGGCATCAATAAGTTCATTGAATGAACCAATTGAATTATTCAGTAAGGAGAAAATCCGCTCTAAAGCAACATCTTTCAAGGATCTGGGGAAAAGCTTAGCCAAGAGTTTATCTTCAAAAATGAAGTCACTACATAAGGCTATGTAAGTGGAAACATGGCTAACAATATCTCCTTTCCCACTATATTTCTCAAACCTAGGAGCCTCTATACCTAGTGGCATTTGTGTTCTCAATATCTCCAAGGATAACGGATTGGTTTTGATGTATTATGAAGGTTGGCCATTGTTGTTTTGGTTTAGTGTGGCGATTTGTTGTTGTAGGGATGAGACATTTTGCAAAAGTGTCTTCAGGATTGGATCATTGTTGGTGAATTGTCAGATGGAGGTGAATAAGGTGGAGTAGTGTATGTATGCAGAGGGCAAGTGAATTGTAGATTTGTGAAGGAGGATGGTTGAGGAGATATGAGATTTGAATTCACAAAGCTAGAAGTATTTCCAGTGGAAATACCTAAGGAAGTGTTGACATTGCTAGTAGGTCAAATGTTTGTAGTAACATGAGTACTAGTGTAGGTAGGAATAGAGGTAAGGGTTGTGGAAGGAGGAATTGAATTTCCACCTTCGTTTTGAGTACACCGCAAATATTGAGCACAAATAGTCATGGTAGGGATGTTCTTATCAACAATATGAGCTAGAATTCATACAATCTCTATTCCATGTTTATTTTCAAGCATTTTCGTCACATTATCTAAAGCAGGAATGGCACTACTAGCAATGTTTTTAGAAGTCACAATTTTTTTGCAATTTTTCTATTTCTCCATCTATCCTTCTTATGTTTTCTTGAGAGACATTAGCAACTATTGTTTCAACATCATGCACATTAGTTGTGGGTAGGTAAGTCATTGGAAATGAAGTATGAAAGCTAGGGTCCATAGAGGGTGATTAATATCAACACTATGAGTGAAAGAGTTGGAGAACCCAATATCCATGGTGAATGGTGTATAGTGGGATGACATGAGTCTCGAACTATGTCTCACAATAGTATTTCTAATAAGACACCAAGTTGTGAAGCTCATACAAGTTTCAAAAACTCAATGTATACCCAAAATGGAAAATAGGCAAGATGCAATCAAATATCCTAAGATGTAAAGTGTAATGTAAATACTTAAATGTAATTTTTAGATTTCAAACAAGATAATTTTTTATTATACTATGTGAAAATATGAAAATGATATCTTGTAAATGCAAGTTTGAATTCACACAATGTACTAAATTCATCAAATGAAGCTTAATATGATCAATTCCAAGTAATAGAAATTTTGCAAACTAGAAAATAAAATTGAAAACAACAAAACATAATATAGAAATAGAGGTTTTAATGCCCATAAATTTAGGAAACAATCCTGATCAAGGACCCATTTTCCCTAGGGAGAATGAGTCCTAGCTTAGGGTTTTTAAAAATGTTTTTACAGATTTTTGAGTTGATTCTTATGGTTTCTATATTTTGGTTTCTTACAATGAGTTACAGTCTCAATTTTTTGTGAAATTAAGCTTGAATGCAAATGCAAAATATGACTAAATGACAACTTAGTAGAGCTAATTTTATGTGTAATTTTGATTTAATTTTCAAATGTAAGTGAATGATGCAATACTATGTAAATGATTTGCAAAATGACTAATTTTTTATATTTTTTAGATTTTAAGAGATGCAAAGATGCAATCCTAAAACCCTAAATGAAATGCAAGCTAAACAACCCTAAATGAGATTCAATTCAATGCAATACAATGCAAATTATTACAAGATCTAGATCTAGGGTGAAGATGGACTCCAAAATTAGAAAAATGTAATGGTCAAAAGTCAGGTTCACCAAAATGAAATAAAGAAAAAGTAGGTGGGTTACCAAAATAAGATTGATGAACCACTTAGGGACATATTTCTCCTTCTATTTCATTAGGAAATGAGATCCTCGCCTCAAATTGACTAACAACTCTTAGGTGAATCAAATTAAGGTGAGAATTTGGAGATTTCCTTTTTTTGCAAGGATGGGGGTCTTGGTCAAACAACACTTTGGGGAGAAAAACTAAAATAAAAAATCAACACCAAAATGCAATCTACAACTTGGAATAGCTGGATGAAACTCAAAATAAGCAGAACCAGAATTAGATAACAGATCAAAGAAGGGTAGAATGATGTGTACCAGTCACCAAAAGTTAGTTTCTGAAGTTGATCTGGGACTCATTTTCCCAGGGGCGAATGGGTCTTGAGTTATGGTTTGTCTGCAACTTTTGAAAGCCTCTATTACATATCTAAATCTTCCAATTTTCCCAGGTTTCAGGTTCAGAAAGCCAAAAATAAATTCTATGAGTTTTCGTGAGATGACAACTTTTATGACAACTTTTGCAACTTTGACAAGTTCTTCAATTTTTCTCTTCAAGAGATCTTCAAGATTTCTTCCACCTAAATCTGCAAACACAAACCAAGAGGGAAAAATGTTATGTTTTGGTGAATGGAGATTTTCCTTGGTCAAACCCTATTTTTGCAATCAAACCTTGAAATGAAACAAAATAGCATGAAAGGAATGATGAATTAACAACTCACCAAACCCTTGAATAAACCTTGGAATATAAATCTACAACTTGCATGAAATGGCTTCAATGTATGTGGATCTTGAACCTTTAATCTTGGCTTGATATAATGCTTTGAATGCTTGACTGGATCATGAAACCTACATCACCATATTATCTCCAAAAACATGCATGATGCAAGAAGACTTTGATATGACAATTGATCTTGATTACTACAATAAATCTGCTCTTGAATTCCTTGAATTTCTCTTGAAATTGATCTCTTAGATCTTGAAATTTCTAGGTGAAACATAGTGAAATAACCTTATTATATTTATAGGTATGTATCCTTAATTTTTTGAAATTCAAATATCACAAGCTGACATTTGAATATAGATTTGAATAGGTTAAAATACACCAAAAACATAATTTAAATTTAGGTCCTAAGTCTAAGGGAGGACCCATTTTCCCATGGGTGAATGGGTCCTAAGTCTTTAACCCTAGAACACACATTGCTCAATGAGAAGTGTTATGTTAATGCATTAA